>CM026216.1:10237573-10487573 GCA_014839995.1 Xenentodon cancila | reverse complement strand
AAAAAAAAAAAAAAAAAAAAACAACAAGAAACACGTGGAATGCCTTACAAAGAGTTTGTCTCGTCAGTCACTACAAACTGCAGTATGATGTCACAGAGTTAAGTAAACGAGGAGGATGAACCTTATTCATATGTCATTAAAGTCCTGTTAGTAGGCTAAGGACGGAAGTCAAGTCACATGCGCACTGAGGATCTGAGGGCTACGTTATGCAGGTCGTGGGAATCGACTTTAATTCCTGAACCGCGCACGAGTACGAGTAATATTCAGAGAACTGCGTCAGCCTACTTTTTTTTTTAAACACTGATAAGTCACACATATCTGAGTAGCAATGAAGACGCTCTCAGTAGCGTCCATTTCCAGCTTTAGCACGCAGTGACTATGAATGAAGAATGACCAATGGTAAGTAACGCGCACTGCGGGTTCACGCCTGTGATCTGAATCAAGTATTGAGCCAACATCAAAATGAAACCACCAAATTATTGGAAAGTTCCCTCCGATACCAGGTCCGTGTTGGTTCTTTGATATAAAAAATAAGGGCACTCATTCAGAGTCAGTACAGCGGCGCGTGGGAGTTATCGAAACTTACCAGGAGCCGCAAACGTGCGCGTCCGTCTCCCTGCCGTCTCCACCGAGCGACTGGCGCAGTTAGGACGGACACTTGAACGCTTTTCCAAACAAGGGAATTCCGTGTGAATAACTTCCCATCATCCAGTCAGAAGGAAACTGAAATAGGTTTTGGATTTTACGGGAATCTGGCTGACTGGAAGGCGCTGACTCATATATAGAATATGCTTTAAAGTTGTCCCCAACTGGGGTGTTTGTCCAAGGAGAACTTCAAGTTATCGACTCAGCTACAATAAATATGTATGAAAAGATAGCTTTTATGAATAGCTACAAAATACGTTGTTTAATACATTAAGGATTTGCAAAAGAGCCTGAAGGTATTTTACATAAAGGGGGAAAAGGATGCTGCACTGAAGTTTAAGGTGACATGGATTGACAGAAAAAAGTACAGTATATCAGAAGAGATATTGAAATGTAAGGCAATGCTGACATTGATGTGAAACCATGCCATTAATGTGTGAAGTCTAGTGTTTCTATTTTTAATAATTAGATGCATTATTTTATTACATTAGGGGCTGTTTTAGACAACATGAACAAAGGCCTTTTTTCAAGGCAGACGAGTTATGAATGAAATGAGAACAGTTTCATAGTTTGAGGCAGCAGACTAAGACACTTGTTTGATCGCTGAGGCGGAGAACGATACTGGAGAAGTAATCTCACTCGGATTTAAAATATCACAAGGGTCTAAATGTTGTGGAAACCTTACGCACCTTATTGAATGACGTGGCAAAGTGAATTGTTGTGTGGCCTACCATTCATCGTATCTCCTCACGGTGGAAAGAGTATATGAAGTAAGAGGCATGGCAGGAAGAGCATTTCATTCAGCAAGCAAATGAAGACAGGAACTGACTGAACAAATTTCCTGATATTTAACGCATAGTTAGGCCCTTTCAGTGAAAAACTCCTCCCTCATTGCAGTTTACTTAGTGTTGCATCTGGTGTGTGTTTTAAAAATAATCTTCTAATGCCAACTATGCTTTAGAGATTATAAGACTGTAAAAAAATTTTAAAGACTAACATATGACAACCTGTCATGTTGTGGTCTAAATGCATTCCACTGTTTTAATGGCTTTGAGAGGAGAAGAGTTTATCTTTCATATTCGTTTCAGCAGTATTACATGTTTGGTTTTCATTGGTTGACCAGTTTGTCTCGTGCTCTCCCCATGTCCTTCACGCTGTCACCATAAACGTCCAGCCTCTTCTTTGCACCAGTCTCCTTGCTCTTCTGCTTCTACCTCTGACTCTGTCCTGCGACAGGCCCATGGAGGACGTTAGAAACGATTTCATGGGGATTGTGAAAAATCATCTGAGCATCACAGTAAGTCAGACGCCAGTCATATTTCTGTATTTCTTCTAACCTTTTCTTTACATGAAAAAAACAAACATACAAGCTGCATTGCATCCCAGTTTTTAAGGACACAATAAAATAATATTTTTAAAAAGAAAGTGCAAATATTTGAAAATCACTTACACCCTATGTTTGACAAAAGATGTAAAATCCGTATAATGTCGTGACTAGACTAGGGCACAGTTGCAGGGATTAGAGTAACAAAAAAACCTTTGAATTTCACAATTAAAAAACAAAAACACACACACACACACTCCTCCGGCTAAGGAGGAAAACAAAGATCTGAGAAGAGGGCAGGGCCAACAGAAACGCTCCCTTCAAAACAGGAGGCACAACACTATCAAGCTTTACAAAACAAAAATCACTTCCCAAGGAGGAAACAAAAAAGCTATGCAAACCACAACTGTGAACCCAAACTAAAGAATCCAGACGCTGGCTGTGGTTGAGGCAATGGCCAAAGTGAAGATTAACAGGCGGGACACACTGGCACAGGACAAAGGAAGACGTGGACTATTAAACCCAGGGTAACAGGGACAGCGATCAGACCAAGACACATGAGGAAGGGCAAGTGACCTGAAACAAGAGGAGGGTTCAGACCTTCAAAATAAAACAGAAAGTGACAGGAGAAAACACGGAGACAGGACAAAACCCCAGCTTCACCTCATCGCGGTGTGACAGATCAGATGCTTAAACTATAGAAATGGTAATTTCTTTAGGCATTTCATATTTATTTTATAGCACTATGTCACACATCAGCAATGACAAAGTTAGTTCATAGAGCGGCACTGGACATCATGGCAAAGGTAACTAATGACTCCAGAAAGTAATTATGGAGGGAAAAAATAGACTCACCAAGCAAGAAACAATACAAAAGTAAATCTTAGACAGTTTTGGAAAAGTGACGTAACATTTGTGCTTAGAGGGACACCCACAGATTTATGTTTGCAAGAGTTCCCATGTGCTGCTTTAACATATTGAGGTTCAGCTGTTCATTAAACTAGAACTTAGAACAGAAGGTAAAACAGATCCTCCTTTACCAACTCTCTCAATGCATTTGGGACCTGGGAAGATCAGTTGCTGTGATGTTGAAGGCAAGATATTTTCCCCATTCTCAACCTCATTTCAGCTACTGAAAAGTTTTGGCCTCGTTTTTGATATTTTTCCATCTTAAAAAAACATCAAATGTTTTCTGAATGACAGCTCAGCCAAATGATTCTTCTCCACAGAGCCATGCTCTTACAATACAAGCAGAGGGTGCATTGGGTTGCTGTTGTACGCAATGGCTTTTCCAAAAAGCATGTTGTCAGGACGGCAGCAGAGAGAACGGAATCATCCAGCACTGAATGTTAGAGCAGAAGTTACTCATGCCCCTCGCTCAAAGACACCTCCCCTACCGTGATTCTGGACTTTACCTCAGTTTTAGACTCTTTCATTTGCCTTTCTGCCATGCTGAACCCCAGTAATATCTATGAACACTAAATGGTTTCTCTTATGAAATCTAATAGTTTAAGGAGGAGCTGGAAATACAGTTAATGCAAGCAGACAAGTTGGAGCAAAGGTGCCAAAATGAAAGTCATGCAACTGGAACTTAATATTAGTCATTTTTCAGGTTCCCTCTTTGCTTCTTTTTATTTAAAAAAAAGAAAAGAAAAAAGCTGGTTTTGGATGTGCCTCTACTTTGCTTACAGGTTCAGTACTTGAAAGTGTTATTGTTGGATCATGTACACTGAATGGTTACAATGTCACCTCCGTTGCTCTGTTTCAATGGAAAGGACCACCCACATAATAGAGCTGTTAATAGAGCAAAAGTTCCCAGATTTTTCCTCAAAACGGAATAAATAAGATGTCCCATGAACCACTGACGGCTTCTTCTGTTTAAAAAAAAAAAAAGAAAAAAAGATTGACTAGTAATATTAACCGATGCCACGTTCTCATTTGCATAAGAGAGAAAGAGTCACAACGTTGTTGCACAACTCATCCTGTCCAGAGCTGAAACACAAGCCGCCCAACTGCACGGCAGATACACCAGTGAGTATACATTTTTCTTAAGCTTTGATTGGACACGGCTACTGTGCTCATAAAAAAAATAAGTGGCTGTGCGTGTCCACACTTTTGACTGGTAATATACTGTATGTCTGTGACCATAAATGTAAGATCTACTCTGCATACACAGCCAAACACAGGAACAGCTCTATAATCTCAGCGTCTGAGCCAACTCTAAGTGGAAAACGTTGGGGTTTTTTTTTGTTTTTTGTTTTTTTCAATGACCTTGCTTAAACCAACATGAACCGTGAATCATGTCCTTGATTGTGCACCTGAATGTGGATCTCAGTTTTTGTGGTCACTGAGGGCATATACTGTTTTATTAAACTTTTGTCACAGGTTCACCTACCTTTTATTTTGCAGAATATCGTGAACACCTTACTCATACTAGCCTGCAAAATGCAAAGTTCCGGACTTTCTCATACGGGAACACTGGCCACATACGTCCGACAGTCAATAAACTGCCCTTGTACAGAGAAACCGGTAAGATCTACCATATATTCTTTATAAATTCAAGGTTTTTGCATTTGTGCAACGGATGGCAATGTGACCAAAGCAATTCTTTCAGTTTCTCTGCATGAGATGTGACATGTACATTTGCCAAACAAAGAGGAATGTTGGCACGCTGCAGAGTTTCCTTCTGCCAGGAAATAAATGACTCACTGATAGGTTACTTAGCAGGTTAGCTGTGACAGTGTATCCAGACATGAACATATTTGTTCCTGAAACCAGTGTCTTTGGCACGAGGCAGAAAATGTAGGTGAGAGCAACGGTGACTTTTCTTTTTTGTTACCAAACTCAAAGGTTTAACGTAAAGGGATATCTATGGCTTTCTGAAATGGAATGGTGTATAGTACTTGTGAGTAGTTATGGTTTAACTTTTAGTAGACAGCAGTCACAGCAGCTCTGAACTTCAATTTTCGCCATCTTAGAGAGTAACTATCGTAGGGCGTAAAACAAACAAACGGATTTTATACCAAGATCCCCACCAGAATTCCTCTCTGATTCGTCAAACTCTGAATGCCGACTGACTACTTCAAAACAAGACACCAACTATTCAAAAGTACCTCACGCAACCGTATTAAAGAATAAATGCCCTTTTCATGTGTCACGGCAAGTGTACTAAGTTCAGATACACAATGAGAAATACTTTCTCCTAGTTTTTTGTGAAAAAGAAAACCACGCCCCTAAGGTCCCTAATTAAATTTACTGTAAGAACTTTATGAACCTTTATTTTTTTAAAGCTGACATTTAAATATGAACAAACATGAATATGAACAACAGACATATTGTTATTTACTCAAACTGCATGTACATTGTATGTCGCTTGGTCCTCTTTGAGTCCAGACGAGGTGCTGTGACTGTGCAACAAACCGATGTGCATGTGGAACTTTAATATTAAACTGTTACTGCACTGATGTCCATTAAAATCATTTGACTCAGCGCTAATTAGCACATCATGTTTTATTCATTAGACCGAAGAGCCGAACGCGAGGTCAACGAAGAAGCGGAGGAGAGCCACAAGAAAAATGACAAAAGAGCTGAAAAAAGGCAAGCGGGAGACTAAAAAACTTTGCAAAGCCAAGGCTTTCCTGTCTTCTATGACTGAGTGCTATGAGATGCTGAATTCTCTGTTAGTGGATACATGAAACTGAACTGAGAAGCACGAAAAAGGAAGAAAAACGAAAAAGCCTGCATGGGCTGCAAGTTCCTCTGTACCACACTCTCCTTCAGTGGATTATGCAAGAAGTTACATCCACTTCATTTAGGCTTTCTTGTAAAGTACCAGTATATTCCTCTTGTAGCTGTTTTGGGTGTTGTATGACTACTTACTCAGATAATTTTCCAAGCTATACAGAAACAAGCTATAATTGTCCTATATACTGGACTCTCATTTACGAACTATTACCATGCAGAATTCATATTAATGTCTTGTAGATTACATATACGGTGCTTGACAGTGTGAGAAACCTCTCAGAAACAGCTGAAGATGTGTTTTTTTTAATAAAAAAAAAAAAAAAAAAAGAAAGCTTACATTGTCTAGGTTCAGGTAAAATAATTATTCTTGAACATTAGATGGTAAAAAAAATATGCTATGACATTTACTTGCACTTAGCTATGACTGCTGAAGCATGTCCAGGAAATATTAAGGTGTTCAAATGCAGTTTTGCTTTCACTTTGGATAAGAATGACTTGACAAGACCTGACATATTTTTGTTATCTTGGTTATCTGAAGTCAGTTATTTTTGGCTGTGCGTCAAGTGATCGGTGCTCTCCTCAGTGACACTGTGTTGATTAAACGTGGAGTTTGATTGATATGTTAAAAGTGCATTCTGCTACAGATGGATTAGTGCACTTCACAGACCTTATTTTGCATGTGGGAGACATCTAAGACGCTTTTCCCAGCACATTTAGTCGGTACTGTGATTAACGATACCTGCCTTTTTTTTTTTTTTCATTTTTAAAAGGGAAAAAAAGTGGTGGTGAGAATGTAATGTAGCATGGAAGTCAGTTATGCCACAGTTTTTACTATGAGCTTGCAGCCTTTGCTCCTCGTTCCAGCTCCTACTGTCAGTTGTGCAATTATTTTTCTTTTCCTGTACAGTAAAATGTGTTATATGTTATCGTGTAATTTGTGTCAATAAAATGTATTTTTTAACCAGATACAGTAAGTAGTATTGTATATAATGCTGTGTGTATTCCAACTATAGTTATATCTAAACACCAAAAAAGTATGCATTATTACTTTATTCTGAATACTCTAAATGATCTATGACACCACACTGTAGCCAATTCCTCAAACATAAAAAAATGATTTTTGAAAAAAACAAAAATAGTGTTGTTGCATTATAGAATAAATTATTGATGGAGGGAAAAAAAAACTAAACAAAAATAAAAATTAGATGATGAAGTGGTGGAAAAGCTTGAAGCATATTGAGAGATGCATCCTTGAAACTGCCATCAATGCACTGGGGAGTTGTTTGTAGGCTGCAACAATGAAGTACTTGGAGTCACGTGCAGTGCTGGCAGGTAACACAGGTGTACTCCCCTGTTACGTAACACTGATGGAAACACAGCAGATAAATATCTGGGGGGCAGTGACACTTCTTTTCAGCGAGTATCATTCTTGTAAAAAGAAACGATAGTCACTCCTTGTTCCCTCTTACTGCTCTTTCTGAAATCTGTACAGAGGTGTCAGGGGTCCAGAATATGCACCTATAACCACGACTCTGGGAAACAATAACACTGCATTCCCAGTATTCCCACCATGTCCTTGTCAGCGCTTCAAGTTGGTCCATTTTACTTGATCACACATTCACCCTTAGGATTAAGTGAAGGAGAGGTTTAAAACCATTGCGTCTTTATATTACCGCTGCTCTACATCCACAGCGTCTACTCCTCAAGGATCTGGACTTGGAGGCTTATTCCAAGCACTTCTAGAAAGTTCAATCACATAGGGGGAAAACAAAAACCAAAAAAAAAACTGCTGTTGCAGCATGTCGTACATACTTTCTTGCCATGTTCTTGTAATGATTAGAGATAGTTACCAGCTAAAATCCCTTCTGAGGAACGGTATCCAAACCGTGAAACCATAGAAAAGTATTTAAACAATTACATTTTAGTGGAAAATTTCAGCAAAATACAAATGAAGACAAAAGACTACAAGTGCTGTAACCGGCTGCCACTAGTGTGGTGGCAGTATGGAACTTTATTGATGGTGGATATAGACGGCATTAACTCCAAAACCAAATCCAGGTTAAGAACTGAAGAAATCAGTACAGGAAAACACACCTCTTCAGTCCGTTTTAATACATTTTTGTCAAGTAATAATGGTTTGCTTCAAGACAATTCTTACTTTTTGAAATAGTTAAAATCATGAGGAATATTGATAACTTGACCTCAGTGGAGAACGTTGTGTCTCACAATCCTACTCTCGTACGAAACATGAGATGGAGAGATCAACAGGACCAGACCGGGGTCTTACTGTAGTTCCGATTCTGCACGTCTTAGTACACTGACCACTGACTCCAGAGAAACACGGACAAGAAAAACAATTACAGTTCATCCATGTATGGTTTGGGTTTACAACAATTCCAAATAAAAACATACTTCTGGAGAATCTGTAGAGTATTCCAGAAATTATGCAGTCCTTTTTTTATTCAGTGAAAATGAAATGGAATGGAATAAGAAAAATAAATAACTAGTCTGAATGTAAAAAACAAAAGGTAACAAAGGATAAAGTAAACGCTACATTTGTCTACAATTAAATTATGAGAAATTCTGATAACTGGTCTTTAATAGCTTGTTCATTTTAGAGCTGGCCCCTGTGAAAACAAGGTAATGAGATAAAAACTACAACTCATTTTCTGCAGAAAAGCGTGTGGCTTTCTTCAGTAGTCACTTATATTGCACCTCAGACTCTGTCCAGGAATAACTGGAGACTAACGGGATTGTGAGAGCATTTCAGATAGAGGTTAACTGGGACTGAAATACAAGGACAATCACAAATATTTCTAAAGAGTGACACTTTAATTCCTTCTTGAAATATCACACACACTTTCTTTTCAATATGCATCTATGCTTACTTGCCTCTCCTCCACCGTCCTCTAAAGTTGCACCAAAAGCCCTGATATGCTGATACGGAGTCTCCTCTGTAAGTCTTATTCATTGCTCACATTGCTTCACCATCCTTTGTCCCCACTTTCAAAATTATTTTGAAGAAAATATATTTGCTTTGTACGTTATCAATTCATAATCCAGCTTCGTTTCGAGATACACGGAGGTATTATCCATGGAAGTAATGTTCTTTTGCATCAGCGATGTCAGGTAGTTATTTCGTTTGTGACATGGACACAGGATTTGCTACACATGGCATCAAACCCCCCTGTATTAATTACATGACTAAATGGTCAGGAAATTAGACCTGTTTTTGAAAATAAAGGCGAAAAAAAAAATATTTTTTTTTACATTTATCAGCTTTGGTGAAACTGTTGTTAACTTGAGTGCCGGTGCGTCCCTACTTTCCTTTATTTTATCCGTGTTTTGACCTCCATCAGATACACATCCTCCTGATTCCACACTCGCAGCAGAATTTTGCAGATTCAACAGGGTACTTGGTCCCACAGGCGTGACAGAACTTACTCTTCATTCCACCATTGCCAACTTCGTTTCCACCATCAATGTCAGTCCTGCGTATTTGACAAAAATTACAAAAAATAAGTTAAGAAGTATATATTGATATAATAATACATAATCTTAAATTTTTCACACATACAGCTCCAAATGTTTGGAAGTCCATCAAGTGACTATTTTTGTTTTGTACCAAAATCCATTAGTAAACGTTGTAAAGTAGTAATATACATGTCATACATAAAGCAGAGATAAATACACAGGAGTTCCCTTTGTTTTAATAGAATACTATAACGTGTGACACTACTACATGAAAAGTCTGATATGGAATTGATAATCAAATCTGATTTAAATGAAATGATAAATTTGCAAGTCTAACATTACGTAAATGTTGTAAAAGAGCGTTATGCAATACTCAATAAAAAACCACTAGAGGGCAGAGTAGGGATGTGAGGCATTTTGTGATTTTCTGCGGAATTGCCTGAAAGTTTATTTACCTAGATATGTAGGAGTCAGGTTTCTTCCTGCTGGGTCCTACTCCAGACTGAAAATTCCTCACAGAGCCAAAGCCAGAGCTCGCAGCTCGAGTCTTACTTCCCACGCTGACAGAGGGAGCAGAGGAAAAAAGGAGGGAGCAGAGGCAAGGATGTATGAAAGGAAAACTCCTCTTGACTGTTGGTTTATAAACAGATCAGATGTCAAGTTTGAAACATGCATTTTTTTGGCCTGTTACAACAACATTTATACTGGTTTGTTATGCTTATCGAGCTATCAGAACAGACTAACATGTATTGAAAGCGTACAACTTCAGCCGCTTAAAAAAGTCGCTTAAATGAACATATTTTGAGGTTAATATTACTTTGAGTTAAAATTACTAAGTTAATTTTTTTTTTTATCTTTCTTGGAACAAAATAAAGTCATACAGTTAAAATGTATCTTTTACTGCTGAGTTATTGAGATTTAATTGTCCTCCTCAGAGAACTGCAGGCGTAATATCTTTCAAGCTGCAGTCAGAAAATAAAAGTGAAAAAAGAATAATGATAATCTTTATGACTGCAATTTATCTATTACCAGTCTGACTTTAATTTCAGTTCAAACATTTCTGGTTTTGACTAAAGACATAATAAAAATCATTTAATCTGCAAGTACTTGTAAAAGGAATGGCAAAATCAACAAATGTTGAAATAGACATGACTACAAGTACATCAAAAAGGTAAATAGTGACAATAATAGTCATCAGAATCAAATGAGCAACGTTGACAAGTTTGGGCCAGTTCTCACCAGTGTAAACACATCTGTACGTGCACTCACCCTGATGGCGGGCTCGTGAGGCCGGATGGATTACTTCTGACAGAACCTGCTAAAGATGCCTTACTAGAGGGAATTCCTAGTACAATAAACAGGACAAGAGATTTTTTTTTTTTTAAATGCAGCAATACTGGACACAAACATCAATGTGTATTCCTGTCCATATCTAAAAGCTTAAGTTAGTCACACTACTTGTAAAGGTACTGCAGTTGCAAAGAACTGTTAAAGTGAACACATGAACCCGTGAAAGCTGATCAACACCGAGGTGCCGTCTTACCAGTGGACTGTCCAAGGGCTGCTCTCTGCGGTAAACGGGAAGAGGCCGAGGGAATTGTTGACACAGGAGAAGAATTGACCTTCTTAGCAGGGGGCTTGTACTGAAGACAGAGAGCAAGAGCAGCCAAAACATGACGTCAGGTTTCCACATCTCTGATATGGATGTTACAGGTTTGCAGCCTTTATATGCAGTTAATATATCCAGTTATATCAAATGTACATTTTGACATTTTTGTTAACAGAAAGAAAATTGGAATCAGCAGGTCAGTATATTGAGAAACCCAATAATCAAGGTCAAAGAAACTGCAAACGATTCATCACCCAGACCCCTCCCCTTTTGCCGCTGTTACTACCTCTCAAACTGGCACAAAGAAACGAAATGTTACACTGCTGCACCTTCATGCATTTTACACAGTGCAATGAGGTGGAATAAAGGCACTGCAGGGGTGGAAAATAACTGGCGTTGTGAATGGTGCCATTATGAGTTAACACTGGTGACAAAGTGATATTGAAAGCCAAGCATGCCCATGCCATCGAACTGCCTCTGATGTTTAACCGATGATGTGTACGCTCCAGGAGCTGTTCCATTATTTCTCTTTACTGTTCCATGTCTTTTCCAAGAAACACTGCTGCTGAGCTGGTTTGACTGAAAATGTGGCCTTCCTATTCAATATGAAGTGTTTTCACCTTCTGATGAACTCTGTAGTTATAAAAGTAGAGTACCAGTTCCCTTTATCATAGAAATGACCCCACAGTACTATACCACTGATATCTTCTCTGGCTGTCCAGATTTGACTAAAACTTCTCTCACTTTGGGGCACTATGTGGCTCAACAGAATAAGCAGGTGCCTCGTTTACAGAGGGTTCAGTCCTCACGCAGGCAGTCCAGGTTCGAATCCCAACCAGTGACACTTTGCCGCATGCCTTCCCCTGCTCTCTCTCCACATTTCCTCTAAGATTACTGCCAATAAAGGCAATATATATATATATATATTTATAAATAAACAAAGACAACATTTCTTTAAAAAAGAAAAAGAAAAAGAAAACCATCTCTGACTCCTTATTGAGGGTTCAACGCATGGCAAATGTCACACATGGAAATTACAGATCCTTTACTTGCCTAACTGAGGAAGTAATAAAAAAGAAAAGGCCTCTTTGTGGCCTATTTGTGCATGAATGCTTTTGTTGTATATAGAAGTCAACTGCTTTTAGCCTCTTGAGGGAACTACATAATAAAGAAGCATAATTCTGACACTCCTTCCATTGTGATTTGAATACACTCAAACTAAAGCTCGGAGTCTGAAACCGCCTCTTTTGATTACATGATTGTAACAGGAACACCTCTGATAAATAGCTGTAATAACATCTGATCTAATGTGTGTAGTGCAGAAAATAACAAAATCTATTCAAATGAATGAATATTATGTTAAGATGTCACACAAGTCAACAAAGTAAACTGTGTAAACAGCGCCCCCTGTTGACCACAGTTAAAATGACTAAGCACTTCAAATACTGTCATGTGGTACATTCGAGTGCCTTTGGCTGCCTGTGGTTGCAAAGAACTACTGATAACGTAATAGATGAGGCCATTCTGAATTTGGCCAATTAAAAGAAAATTGTTAAAAACATTTTTTTCAAGAATCCACAGTGAATCTTGCACTAAACTTTTTACATCTGCTCTGCTTAACATAAAGATAGTCAGCGTTTGGAGCACACATAAAAAAAAAAAAAAAAAAAAACAAAGCTGGCATAAAGTCAAAGTGGAGCTATAACTCCAGAAAGTAACAGATATGAGGATCAGATTCAAAGATTTAGAGATAAGATTCTACAATGGCATCGATCTGGTAACAGCTTGGTGCAGGAGCTCTTTGAACTGAACTGAATTATGCATGTGGGTGAAGCTTTGAGCCTGTCAGGGCTTCTGTGTCGTAGTAGTAGTTCCCGTCTAGAGCAGCCTGAGGAGACCAAATACAGCACATGAGCTGTCTGGACACTGACAGCAGCTGCCTCTGTCTTGTTATGCAACCATCTGACTTTCTCTGGCTCCGGTGAAAGTTCACTGCTTTAACACGATCATGCAATGACGTCATGTTAACTACGCAAAATCAAGACAATCTCAACAACAGCTAGATAGCTTTCAGAAGGTGTGATCTGTTTGTTATTGGCCAGCTGACTTCCCGTGCTGAATCAGCTACATTTTGTAGGCTCGTCTTACTGCTGGACTTGTGGTAGATTGCTCTGTTTATATAAATAAATAAGGATTAAAATGATAAATATATTGATAATGTGATAACTCCAGAGTGAAAAAGCACCAGTTCCAACCCAGGAACACTACGGCTACACTGTCACCAAAACGTTGCTGTTCCAGATGCAAGAACCAGATAGGTCAAGGGGTGAGGGCTGGGATTACTGCGACAAAACAAAGCATTGTGGTCACCATTGTGAAGTCATATCTGTGTCGAGTTAGCAGCAAGAAAAAAAAAAAAAACAACAAAAAGGAATTAACACCAAAATTGATCAGTGGCCAATGTAGGAGACTGTTACTTTGCCCGGCGGTCAGTGACACAAATACAAAAAAATGTAGATGCTGAAAAGAGATACCAACCAGTTTGACCACTTTATTAACAATACCGAAAAATATATTACACATTTACAAAACAATGCTTCCAGTGAATTGGAAGCAGCAGTAGAAGTACAACGCAGCGATGTAAAAGCAGCAGACAACAGTCAGCGGTTTTGAATATTGCCCAATGCACTGCAGAAAATGGCATCTATAAAAGCGAATTTAAAAACGATGTCTGCATCTTCATTAATAGATATTGTTGGGTGTTTCAATATCACCAACTTGTGTTTATGGATCCTTTTCAAACAGCAGGGATAAAATCTCTAAATTCAGTCTCATAAATAGCCAGCTGTTCATCATTTGGAAGCAAAGTGTCTCTGAATGCTGTCTGATGTACTACAGATAGCAGCGCCCACAGCAGATGTCTTAAACTGAATTTAAAAACAGCGTTTGGACCGTTATCAGTAAATATTGCTGGCTGTTTTAGTATCATCCACTGACATTTATGGCTCCAGCTCAAAACTACAAGTATAAATCCTGTTTGTAGCCTTCATCAGTCCTCACCATAAATTCAAAATACCCTAATGGGGGGGGGGGGCAACATCCGAAGAGATGTGTAATGGAAAAGTAATATAGTTCTTAAAATGTCTCTAAGTCAACGCAGCTCTGAACTGGCTCTTGGACCTGGGAAGACCCAGCAAAAGGTTTTAACAGTACTATAATATTATACTAGTATTACTAATATTAGTACTACTATAATAATTTGTGGAAAATATGTCAAAAAGAAAGGAGAGGCATCCAAATCCATGCTGGAAGCAGATCAGAGCGGGTATATAGGTAATCTAGGCAATCACAAGTCAATACCGTCTTCAAGTCTTTAGAGTTAGTTGACTTTCCCATTTTCAGCCTCACCTTTGGTGCAGTTTAGGAAAATATCATATAGACTCTCTTTAACAGCAAACTCCTCCCCAAAATTCCTCAGTATTAACAATTTGAAGGCTTTTTTATTCTTAAAGTTTACCTCCACAGGCATATTCCCATAATCCCCCTAGATTTCATGGATTTACATTATGATCATTGACCACCAGCCACTCCAGGTATATAGGTATATAGATAAAGCCATAAAGAAGTTGGAATTAAAAGCGTCAGTATTCGAGCAAGTGTGGCAGAATGGCCATTCACATTTAAAACTTTGTGAAGCAGGTCTTTGGAAATCCCTGCTTACTTTCCAACAAAAACACTAATAATGTGTATGTAGGGATCCAAGCCATCATGCTCGTGCATGCTCGTACCTGTGAGCGCCCAGGGGCCTTCTTGGTATCTCCTGGTTTGCCTTTGTTAGGCATGCGAGCAGCCTGCTCCTGGCAGAACTTGATGTGTCGGTCAGCTGCGCTCTCGTTGAACCGCCGCTGACAGTAAGGGCACTGGATGTAATCTACAAAACAGGTGGGAAATTACAGCATCACCTTTAGTAAACTTGTACCATAAATCTTGCAAATGAATAGCTATATCTACTGTCTAAACATGTGATTTGGATTTCTTCTTCTAAAAAAGTTCAAACACAATAATTTAGCGACCGATTTCACCTCATTTTCAAATCCAGTTTCAGAGTTAGTGCTTTCCACTTTCAGACGGTTTTCTTTCTGTTATGTGTCCGTTTCTTGCTTGAACTTACACTACAACTGTTTTCTACCTGGGTCATAAGTAGGAGGAGGCGGCGGGGGTAAGGGTCCCCCATCCTTCATGACCTGAGTGAGCGTCTTGGCGGCCCGAATAGTGGCGATGAAGTCCTCATGTTTCTTGCGCCAGTTAGATGACTTCTTCGGGGGTTCTGCCTAGTAGGACAACAACATCACAAAGTACATCCATTTCTATTATTATGTTATAAAGTTGTAACTAAATCAATCTGCGAAAAGAAAATACCACTAGGCCACCTGAATCCCTGAAAACTAGATTTTCTTTGAAAGTATGTTTCAAACTAACTGTTAGATTGCCAATTATCAGCATGGAAAGTCCTCGTCTGACTGAATGCGACGTTCATGCCTCCTTGTGACCAAAGAAGGAAAAAAAAGAAAAACGCACATTCCACAGTAACAGTCAGTTTTCCCTTAAGTGGATGACTACTGGCAGAAATAGTTCACTGAGCGTTATCTACTTCCTCCCATACCGTTACAGTCTTCACGTCCACTGCTGCATTTATCTAACAATACAGTGGATTCTGAAAAACACCAAACAGTTTTTCTTAATTTGTTAGAATATTCCCTGTGGCTGCTTTTATAGTATATTTATCAAAAGTCAATAAATTAAAAAAAGAAAATCACCAAAGTGTGTAACTATTAGTTGAAAAACAGACAGCAGAGGAGAAACATATGGATTTTTGTCTTTCTTTTCTGTTCCAGTATCAAATCAACTGCCAGGCAACAGACATGGTCATTCGATCAGACCGCAGGGCACGACAGGAAGCCAGCAGTCAACTCATGCACGCTGGGTTTAAGGTGAGTTGTATGAGTAATCGGTTTCTAGGCCATGTTCAGAGGGACTGCAGCAGCACAGTCAGAAAAGATTAGTGTTAAGACAGTCGAGAGCATTAAAAA
Organism: Xenentodon cancila; assembly: GCA_014839995.1. Lineage (NCBI taxonomy): Eukaryota > Metazoa > Chordata > Actinopteri > Beloniformes > Belonidae > Xenentodon > Xenentodon cancila. Next base: position 10,471,687 of record CM026216.1, on the reverse strand, counting down.
CATGTAGCCGAGTACGGCCAGTTCGACAACAGAGGCAGAACAAGATAAAGCAAGTGATTTTTCCAATTAGATTAATATGGCAGGTATGATAAGAAACTCATTTTTTCTAATCTAAGTTTTTAAAGTAAGTAATTCAGTAATATAAAGCCAGGAACAAACAAAAGCCTCCTGGGTCTCTACAGATTATTTAAGTAACTAGAAATCATGAATAATGAAAAGAAAAAGGCCAAATTACAAAAAAAAAAAAAAAGACAAATCAACTTACTTTCTCACAGGCAGCTGAACTTTGTGACTGAAATACAATTGGAAATGGTTTACATATCAAAATAAACTGTCAACACAAACACTGTATGTCCTGTACGAAACACCAGGCCAGGCCAACACTGTACATGAAAATCAGCTCTTAAGGTTCTTGCCTGGTTAAATAAAGGTTAAATTAATAAAAATGGAAAATGTATCAGTGTGGTGTCCCCCACAGTGAAATTAAAAACGCTGAGCACGTTCAAACAGTTACTTCCCTTCTCAAACAGTCGCATGACCTGCATAAGACATCTAAACATGCACAGTCACTGCTCGGAGCTGCATCTGAACTCCACAACCTCTTGGCTTATGTATGAGACATTTATATCTCATGTAGCATTGTTCAAAACAAAAGGTGTATATAGAGTATATACACATATACATAAATACACATCATCTTATTGGTAACAGTGAAGTTTGGTGGAAAATAAAAGGATGTTTTGTTTAGTTTTTTTTGTATTTCCAACGCTCCACTCAGCTGGAGGCTTACCTTTGGTTTGATGGGTTTGAGTGTAGGAATGTCTGTTCCCTCAGCTCTCTGTCTGCTGGAATCAAAAACCTTCCTCCTTTTAACCGTCGACTTTTGGCAAATTTTAGCATGCCTCTCCTGTTCAAAGAGAAAAAGATGTTTTAGAAAACAAAAAAGTGAAACTTTCTCTGTTTCTCTGGGCTCTGAAATCACCTGGCCACCAACTCGGATTTGTTCAGAACTGCATATTATGTTACTAGTGTGTACCGATGTTGCCAACTGCTTTACACAGTAGGTATGAAAGAAGTTCGTGGGAGGTACTTCCATCCAAATGCTACTTCTGGGAAAATTTCCAGTGTGTAACTATCTAGTCTACCTTGCATACTATATCCAATTACGCATGTAATCCCACTTATGTGACAAATGTCCATATTACGCTTTTAAATACCCATAACTGTCTTTATCTATCCACATAAATATATTTGTGATTTTAAAAGTCCTGATACAACGGAGGCACAAGCATTTAAAAAAGTGTTGTGAGCTATATAATCACATAAAAATATATCTTATAAGTCTTCTTCTTCTTTTGTCTTCTTCCAAACACAATCTATGTTTTTCAGCTAATATTTATCATCTACTGTACTCTAAGACGTGAATGTAAAAACAGTGCAGTGTAGTACAACAGTATTCCCACAGTTTTGGCTTTTAAATCTTCAATCTTACGCATATTCTAATAAAAAAACTACTTTTATTAGATATTAAAACCCTCATTCGCTTCATATGATGGTCTTTACAGTGTTGGATTCAGCTGTTGAATCCAAACAGCTGAAACCCCCTTGGCTGATAAAGGTTGTGGTTAAAGCTGTTGTCCTGCAAACCTAAACACTTACAGGTGCTTGACATCCCAAAATATCCTTAATAAAAAAAAAAAAAATTTAAAGTAGACTGTTTAGGCCAAAGTAACATAATGTCTTCTAAAACAAACCCAAGCTTGTTTCGAATATTAGAGACCATGAAGAACATATTTTAAACATTAGTTTTCTTCTTTACCAGAACTTTGGGGAAAAACCATCTTTTACAGGTGTTGCATTGACACAGGTCCCCCGAGGAAGAAGCGTCACCATCTGCGTGGACAGCAGAGATAGTAGTCGGGTTTAAAACGTAAAAGAGAACAGAACTGAACCAAATCAAACACGTAACTTCCTGATCAAATGATAACGTTTAGTTGGTTTATTCTACCCCGGTAAGATTACAATCTATTACCGGTTGTTTACCTATACCGTTTAGACAAATGATAACAATCAGTCCCGAATGCTGCAAACAAGAGTATCCACTGACAGCAACAACGACAATAACATATAAAGTGGTACACATTCAAAAACGGCAGGAATACTTGTGATCAACGTCCCGATACTTCATTTGAATTGATTTGGTTTATATTTGGTTTGGTTTGGTTTGGTTTGGTGGACACCGATAATGCTAAGGCGGGATAACGCCTCCCATCCAGACGGTCGCCAGCTAGCTTCATCTTTGGCCCGTACGTTACCGAGCGTTACTCGGGCTCAATCTCAAACAAAAAGAGGTCTGCTAAGCAATGTAAAGCAATAAAAGCATTAATGTGTAGTTGGAGGAGACAAACTGAAAGACTTCAAGTTCGGCTTTGCCGCAAGATAGATAAAAAAATTAGCAAACTGGTAGCAGTTTCGTTTACCCTCCAGTTGTTCCATCATTAGGTTATCCTTGTCTGATGCTACCGTTGTTGTTACCAGCAAAGGGCCACGCGTAACCAGGAGACACGAGAGAGTTCACCTCATCTCTCTTCCGGCTTCGGAGAACGGGGCGAAGCCGCTTAAAATCTTCTCATTATTAAAATTATCAAATGTTGGATGTTGGGTGGTGGGAGTAAAACATTTATAGTTACTCAATTTGACAAAACCAATCAAATTTGATCGATGGCGGATATTTAATATAGATTACACTATTACTCAATTATTAAACACAGTACTCTTTAGTGGGATTTAAAAGGAAACAATAACATCATATAGCCAGTCACACTATTAAAAAAAAAAAAAAACTCTACTGATTATGTGTGCAATCCCTTTCCAAATTTCTCTCTAATTCCTATCTCTGACTTTGGGGCCATTAAAACATTTCAAACTTAAGTGGTGATAGACCTAATATGGGAATTCCCAAACAATGAAACCAGTGTGCTTGTCTTGCTGTTTTTGTTAGCTGAAATCCTTGCAGCTTAGAGCAAGCACATTGAAGTTCCCAGTTTGCCAGAATGACAACATGTGTCATCTGAATGGAGTGATTCATAAGACAGCTGCTAAGTCTTACTGTCTTAACAAGGAAACCACTGTTCTTACACAAACTGCCCTCTCTGCGATCACACAAACACAAAGGGCACACACACACACACACTCACACACACACACACACACACAGACACACACACACATGTATATATATATATGTTTGGGTTTTTTTTTTTGTTTTTTACAGAATTCACGCAAATGACGTTTTATTTTGAAAAGAAACCCTGGAAAAAGAATTCCCTTTGCTCATGCTTGATCTCGTAAATCCGCTTTGATAAACCCAATGTGGAATAGTGGAGTGGCGAGATTCAAGCTGGTGTGACCGACCTCTGCAGATATTCTGCCGACATTTAGCCCAAACAGGTATTTGTCTGACCATGATGTGGACTTGCATAAGGTTGAGTGTGCGCATACTTCCTAACTGCATGTATCATTTCATAAAGGCTGTGTTTGTAGGATGTGACCCAGCTCTCTGGGAAGTCTTTGTCATCAGAGAGAGGCGTTGATGTATCTGTAAAAATCAGGTTAAGGGTTCGTTTTTTGTGCAACGCTCACAACGCGTATATAGGTTAAGGATTTAGTTGTTTTTTTACAAAGGTAATATTGAATTATTTAGGAGCCCAAATAACGTATTTATCAGTGATGCGCTGCAGCGCCTCCACTAAACTTGCTGTTGATTGGCTGTAATATTTGGAGGATGTAATTGATGAAGTGTTTGCTATAATTTCATCTATATTTTCTCTTCCAATCCGTTTTTTAGGTGAAAACAAAAAATACAAGAAAATAAGAATAGAATCCCAATAAAAATGTTGGGTTATACCCCTGTAGGTCAGTCTAATTAACAATTTACTGGGCACTCTTTAAAATACTAAAAGGGTCAAAAAGTGTTAAATCTGTGCAGAGGTCACAGTAAATACAGGGTTTTGCTCATCAAATTGTTTATTGTCTGAACGTTGTGAGGTTTTATCTTGTGTCCATACGGGTATTCCTAAGATCAGTGCTAATTTTTTTTTTTTAAAAAGCCATTAATAGGCCAGCTGATTGATCAGGCTAATCAGTTGGGCTTCTATTGGCCATTTTCTGGTTTGTATCTTCATTAAAAGACAGAAAACCTTGGTAAAACAGAACGTGCAGAAGAGCTCCACGAACCTAGGAGTACTTTTGCACAGTACTGTACTATGAAAATCCTAAAAGCACAGAACACTTCTGGGTCCTGCTGAAAAAAAAGTTTGAACTGAGATTAAAATTAAAAATAAATAAATAAATAAAAAGTACAGCAAGTTTCTACTTAGCAAAGTAGAGCGTGAGTGAGCGTGAAAGCAAAACAAGATGTTGGACATGAGTACTAGTTACGCTTATATGCCCAGAAATAACTTTGGCACTAGTTTCTGGGGGTTCATTCCTGTACTCCTCTCGTCACTGCTAATTCGCTGTTTGGCTGCTCAACTGACTAAATGACAGGAAAGACGCAACAGCTGATTTAGCCAGTGACAGAGAAGTCAGTAGATCCCTCTGGCTTGTAGTTTGTTTGGAGTCTAGTCAGCCTGTAGTGGCGTACCGTCCAGATAAACTTCATAGTTGTAGAAATAGAACCAGACAGCATGGTAATACCACTTAGGACCCTTTAATAAAGAGATAATGTTCTGCTTCATAAGTGAGATTAAATTATGTAAACTGATCATTCACATTTATTAGAATATGTGTATAGGAATTACAAAACAAGAATGTCGTGGGGTTTTTTTTGTTTGTTTTCATAAACTGACAGTATTTCTTGTCCTAATGGTCACACTTTGTTTAGAATACCGACAGATATGCACGTTCAACATGCCTTTACAGCTCTCTTCATAGCAGCTGGTTTTAGAGGGTGGAGTCAGCTTCTCAACTTGACTCCACCCTCTTCCTACGGCTGCTGCCTCTTTTGAAATGAGTTGGCAAGGTTGTGTAATGTTGGAGTTTTTTTAGTTGGCAGTCATTTCAGACACACAAATGTAAACTCAGGCATGGGAACAATATTTCCTTTACTAGCAATGATGAAACATGAGAAATGGATTTACTTAATTCGGTTCAATTTGTAAGTATTCCACTCTATCTTTAACTTAATGATTTGGGTGTTACAAATCCCTCTGCTGCATCTCCTGCTTCCTCGTGCTGGGTCTGTTACTTGTGCGTGGACAGCATCTGCCGAGTCCTGCCCGTCCTGACACCATGTGGAGAATGACAGCTGAGAGGGAGTGTGCTCAGATGATGACAGAGGTGGCACCCAAAAATAGACATGGTCAATCACAGCTCGTGCAGCTCTGAAAATGGCAACAAATGGATGCGAGAAGCTGAGGTCACGATTTGTAACTTTTTCCATTTACGCAACAATAGAAAGCTTGATTTTCTTCTGTGCAACTCTACGTGGCAGATGTGATTCAATGCAGGTATATAAAATTGAAAAAAACTGTTTAAAACTGTTTTAAAAAATAGTCTAAAATTGACATGTTTTAATTAGTGGGAATGGGATGACAAAGCCTGAGCAGACTCAGTGCTAAGTGACATTCTCATCCAGGTAAACTGATACTGAGCTCTGAAATGTCAACAGAGGGGTTTAACCTAAATCTAAATCTCAGAGCGCTGCTCCCAATCTCCTCCGTGCTTACAGAGTAAGGTGATGGTGCACTCCTCCTTTGGGCCATACTTCCCCCTTTTGAGTGTGCTTCTTTTTGGTTGCTGTCTTGCACTGGACTGAAAACACCCTCCTTTCTATTTTCACTGCGCTCCTCTGGATTTCCTGCTCAGAATTCATCTACTTTGTGACTCTAGAGTCACTTGTACCCTTGATTGAGATTTAAAAAGATTAATCAGGGATTAGGTGATAAAATTAGAGGAGCAAGGGTGCATGGATGTCGTACTACATTCTCGTGAACACTAAATGTGTCTGCAACTGCAAAGCCATTTAAAACAGTAAGCAGTTTTCTTTTCTCCAAATTACATAATTCTGCTATGAATCCAATAAATGTTCAGATGTCCTCATATGTGTGTATGTGTGTGTACATTTAAGGTTGTGGTAAGTGTATGTCGCTTTTGTGTGAAAGGCAATGCTATGCTGAGGTGTGTCCGCAATGACGGATGTGGAGGCGACCTATGAGGACTTCATTGCTTCTCAACGTTCTGGCCGCAGGAATGCCATCCATGAAATCCCAGCAGTTCCAGGAGGGCAGGGAGCCACTGACCTATCACAAAGTCTGGCACAGCTCAACATCAACAAGTCCGGTGAGAGACTTCAGATAAACAATTGCAGTAAGGAGTCGTAATTGATCATTATTCATATCAGACCCGATCATTCAGAAGAATTTTCTGGCCGTTCATCTTTACAGAACTGCTTCAGATAAAACTGCCTTTGCACATGAGCACAGTTTTATTTGCAGATGGCCAGCGTTCACATTTGTGCTCATACAGGTTATTTTAAGGTCAGTCGTGTTTCAGTGTGGAATTTCCACAAGTGTGATGTGCAAATACTGAAGTGCCTGTTGAATGGACTTCTCTGTGAAGTAAGAGGGACCTTGTCTTGGTGGTTAAAGGTTGTAATGAAGGATGTCTTCATGTTCACACATTCTGAACCCTGTTTTTCTGTTGTTGCTATACCACTTTGTAACAGTGCAGTTCCTTCCCACAACACTCCATGGCTGACGAAGTCTATCTCTGAAGCTTTTCAATTATTATGTTGTCCCATTGTTCCTGCGAACATGTCGTGGGGCAGTGGTGCCCAGTTCCAGTACTCTATGGCCGCTGCCCTGCATGATGTAGACGTTTCCCTGCTGCAACACATCTGGTCCAAATGAATGGATCCCCGTCGTGATGTGGACGGCCATCGGCTTTCAATAAAGTCTGCCCGAGTCTGTTAATGACCCATTATTAGTCAGGTGTGTTTCAGTCGGGACATAAATAAAACAGGTAGGGAAGTGGCCCTCATGGACCTCAGTTGGGGAAAACTGTATTTTGCTGCAGAATCTCCACACGTCTGAAAATTTGGACAGGCTAGGACTGCAAGCAAGCCGCTGCAGAACCTGTACCTTCCTATTCCCCCCTCACAACCTCTTGTAACCCAGGAAGAGTATGCTTTTCTGCATTAGTGGTGCACTCTCGGACCTTCACCAAAGGTACTGATTCAGCTCCTTTCCTTACGTTACCTTTTGGCTTTTGGATATTTTGCTTAACATCTCTGTGCTCCTTGTTGTCTTTGGTTCAGGCCTCATGTGTGTGCATTTCTTAAAAGGCAAAAAATCTTGAACACAGTCATCTGGCAACAATATATATTTTCACTCCTCATCCCAGAAGCCCAGAGACGTCATTGGTGCCTCTAGATGAGGTGAACATGAGGCTTCTTTTGTTACACAGTATAGTTTTAAGTGGCATGTGTAGTGCATGATGGAGGCTTGCCAAAGTAATCCCTTATCCGTGTGGCCATATCATCTACTGATGATTGACGGTTGTCATGCGATTCCGTCTGGGGATCAAACAATACCTTTTTTTTATATATATTTAAGAGAATAAATGGATATAAAGGTTATTATAGACTCTACTTGGTAACCTCTAGTCTTGCTGTTTTCCTGCTTACTTGCTGCATTTTACCAACATTTTTTGCATCACCAACTTCTCAGATAGTGACTTATTCATGAAACTGACTGCCTTTCTCTTCCCCTGTCTGTTCATCAGGCGAAGAGGAAGAAGATTCTGAGAAGAGCCAGGACTCCCCAGCTAAAGAGGAGGAGATTCAAGCTGAAAGCAGCTAAGTGGCAACAGGCATGCACGGACTCGTTTGAATGGCCAGTTGCATCTAGTGGCTCTGAGCAATTACAGCTAAACCCTGCACCGCCACCAACTCAAGAAGAAATCATTGCTATTGAAACCACATTCTCCCTCATACACTTGAGTATGTTCCAATATCCTTAAAAGCCTTGTTCTCCTGCAGCCTTCCCCTTGTGGCAACTGATATGGGATTAGATGTGATGTACGACGAGAGCACTGTAAATTTGTGAACCAGCCGATAAAGACAGTCCTGCCACTGGTCCTGCACTTTTCGGTGCTTCGTCAGCATTGATGTGGCTGAAACACTTCCAGGGAACTCTGGGAACGGATGGACATGTATTCCTCCTTCCAAGACACTTTCAAAACCATTGGCTGTTTACAGTCGCTCCCAGTGATTTAATGATTTGTCTACATGTTCGTTTGCCCCGGGCCATGGCTCTAGTGCGGTTCCTTCACTGACTCCTGGTGGACATTTTCTCACAACTGCTCTTCAGTCGTTTTGGTGTCAGGCTGAAAAACCTGAAGCCATTATGATGCTGTCATTTTTATTAATTTATTTATTTGTGTGTGTGTGTGTGTGTGTGTGTGTGTGTGTGTGTGTGTGTGTGTGTGTGTGTGTGTGTGTGTGTGTGTGTGTGTGTGTGTGTGTGTGTGTGTGTGTGTGTGTGTGTGTGTGTATTCCAATGTCAGGTGTGTTATTAGTGCATTTTAATATCCCATTGACTTGTTTTGATTGATGCACTTGATTCTAGTAGTGAAAGACAAAAGGCTAGTCACATCTGTGTTTTCACTGGTAGATTTATTTTGCTCATGTTCACTGAACCATCACTTTAACTTTTTTTTTTTTTGTTGTTGGTGTGTAAGGCTACTTGATGAGGCATTTTTTTCCTTCTTAATTCTACAGTGAACTTTCTAAATTTCTACCTATACTGTTAATGTTTTCATTTCTGATCACCAAAAGCTGCAGGTCTTTACGTACATAAAGGAAGTTGTTCTTTTTGGGCTTTTTTTGGTTATACTATGTACTATATTGTGATATCTTACCCAGCTGTGCAGCAACTTACAGACTGAGAATTTTCAGACACAAAACATCAATCTGTCTGCAGGACGTGGCATTTAATTAAGTCTGATCAGGTTTTGTTGGGCTGGAGTCAGTGTCCCAGCTGTCATCATGCAAGGGACTGGCTATATCCTGGATAGGCCGCCAGTCTGTAAACAGGACCAACAAAAAACTAAATGACGCGCAACCATGGATGCTCACATTTTTTGGGACAATTTACAATCAACACCAAACTGAAGATGCATGTTTTTGGACTGTGGGAGGAGACCAGAGGACCCAGAGAAAACAACCCAGATGTTCAAAGGAGTTTTTGAAAACATGTTTTTAGAAAAATTAGATTTTTTTCCCCTTACATTATTAATGGCATACACATCTGTACTAAGTTAGTCTTAGCAGGTATGATGGCTTTCACTGTGCAAGAGTGGTCTGTGAGGATGTCCCATGTTATTGCAGTAGATCGACACACTTTTCTGTTAGTTTTTTAAGTCAAGAATATGTTCATGTTTATTCTTGTAGATTGGATATTTGTTAGTATGATTGGGATGAACTTGTGAACTTTTTTCTATAGTAAAAGGAGAAAAGTTTTAATATTGCAGTTGTACCTCCCTTGTTTTGTTAAATACATGAATATCCACTCTTAAAATGTCTTGTTACATCCACAGTGTATAACACATATTGTATATTTATGTAATTAATTTGTTTGTGATGTTTTTCTAATTACTAGTTTTTGTTTTCATCCATCTTACCTTAAAGGAGACATATTGTGAACTTTTTGTAAAAAAAAAAAAAAAAAAAAGAAAAAAAAAGTAAACACATTTTCCTTAATGCCTTAATGAGTCCTCTGGATGTTTTGACCAAAAAACAACAGAGATGCAGTACAAAAGTTTCCTTTTTTATAATCAAGCCTCAAATGCCCTGTTCATAGCAGCTGATATTATTGGGTGGAGTCAGTGACTCGACTTTGATCCCACCGCCTGCAGGTTGGGACCCCTAAAACTGATCATGTAACTCTGTGCTACCCACCTTTAAAGTGTGGCAAATGTAGCACGATGTGATGTTGAGTGGAAATAAAGATGGGAAAGCTTAATATTTCTGCTCTGATCTGGCTTTGTCCCTTGCAGATCTGAAATTCCCAATGGATGCCAGAGTCGTGTTCTTGGGTCCTACAGCGTGATGAAGTTAGGAAGTTTTTCAGTTGGTAGCAACTTCAAACACCCAATTAAACTATCTCAAGAACATCAAAAGTGGTTTTCTTTTTCACTGTATGTCTCCTTTTAAGATGTTAAAAGGGATAAATCAAATTTTACAGTGTATGTACAGGTAAATAATTTGCACGTATACCAGCACTGTTGAAATGCAGGTAGCAGAGATCACTGATGCTCATGTCTCTCAGGCAGTTTATACATGAGTCATATCACTGTGTAATTAGATGCTTTACTCTATAAAGTCAGCAGATTTAACGTTATGGGTTTTGTCATTTTTGATGTGCTATTAAATTTCATCGTGTTCAAGTGTGTTGCGGTGTGTGTTGGAGTAGGTGAGAGCTGTGTAAGCGGTAGTTATTGCTGCCCTCTGGTGGTCAACTGCAGAAATAACTTAGCAGAGGAGTCTTTTTTTTTTTTTAATTAAAAAGGTTATTTGACTCAAATTACGTTTTTTTTTTTTTCATCTGTCGTGTGTGTTACTGTTTTACATGCTCAAATAACTCAGTTTTTGCCCCATATGATGAATGGAGTGTAGTACAATGCTACAGAAGATTTTGATACGGTCATTAGGTTAATAGTTCAGTGACTTGTTGGTTATTAACTACTATGATTAAAAGCCTGTTCTGTCCAGTAATGCAACAATGCAACCCTGAATAAAATGATGCTGATTAGTGGAGATCATTTGAATTACTTCTAAGCTACTGCTGTTTATCATGTTTATGTCATATGATCAAATAATTAATGTACATTTTAATTGTTCTTAAATGTGCCATCTGTTAAATCCTTAAGATATCCAAGCTTTATAGTAGGTGTGTAATAAAACAGTGACTGCCTGTTATTAGAGTCATTAAAAGCCTCAGTGATTGCAGGGAAACTGGAGTGAAAAAGACTGAGCTGAAAATTGATCCACACATAAGAAAAGTCCTGCTGAAATAAATGTATGAAAAATGGTTTTGTTTTATTATTTTACACTTGAGAATCCAAAGGGACAAAAAAACAAGACAATAAAAGCAGAAACAATTCTTCATATGTTAAAAGGAAGGGGGAGGAAAAGGCCATCCATGTTTGTACAAAACAAGGCAAGCAAACGCAGACATGAACGCAGAAGAAACCAGAACAGCAAGCAAGGTGCAAACTGGAGCCACATCTGGGGTATAAATACTCAGACGGCTTCGCAGGAGTGCGCATACAGTAAATGATGGAGTGGGTGGGAAACCAAGACTGGTGGGAGTGGCTGCTCAGAAAATGGATGAGAGCAGATCATAGAAAACATGCACTTTGTAATACTACTTTGGTACATTGTTTAAGGATGTTTTTTCCCAGATGCAGTTTCTGAATGTATAAACAGCTGTTTAATTCCCCTGAGGGATGAAAACTCCATGCATGTCCTTGTTGAGTTGACCATCCACGTATGCTCGAGCTACTTCCTTTAATGTTCGGCCATCCAGGATCAGGAGGAAACCAGACTGTGCCGGGTTGGAGTTGATAACAGATACCAAGACCACTCCTATAGATTGGAAAAGGTTATTGTACGACAGTATCATATAACGTATTTCTACAGGTATACTGGGCATGTTGACCAGACTAGAGCAGCTGGTCTTAAACACAGCTTCATCCGAGATCTGCTGCTATAGACCTGCTGCAGGGGGACCCCAACATGATCTACTGAGCGGTGCCCCTCACCCCTTCTTCTCTCCTCTTTATCTCTTTCCCTTCTTCAGCTCAATCCTCAGTTATTAGTTTGAAGTATCTCATAAGTATAATTGTGCTCCATTGCTTTTGTGGTTTGTTGTACTGGTCTTCTCCCTCTATTTCCTTTTTGTACATGTTTGCAGGCCAGAACCTCAGGAGCTGCATCCTGACCTGCAGTCCCACCCTCTGGCCATCCCAGTGTTTACCTCCACCTGTCTGTATAGACGTCTCTGTTGGAGACCTGCTAACACCCTGACCTCTGACCACCTCAGTGTCTGCTGTCTACACCTGTTTATATAGTCGTCTCTGCAGTCCACCAACTAACCAGGTATCAGTCATATATACATAGAACTTAGTTCTGCTGCTGATGGATTATTATACTTATGTATCCTGTATTTTGTACATTTGACGGTGTGTCTGTGTCTCTCCTCTCTCTGTTCTTCATTCTCCCTTTCTGATCTCCCTTTTCCTGCTCTACCTGCTCTCGACTGGCCTTTGGCAGGAGCCCCCCCCCTCCTTATGATCCAGATCCTGCTGAAGGTTTCTTCCCTCTTAAAGGGCAGTTTTTCCTTGTCACTGTTTGGTTTAAGGGTTTTCTCCCACTAGGAGTTTTACCTGCAGTTGTTTATGTAATAATTGCTCGGGGGTCATGTTCTGGGTCTCTGGAAAGCACCTAGAAACAACTTGTTTTGTAATAGACGCTATATAAATAAAACTGAATAAAACTTCTACCCCATAAAAGAATAAACAAAATAGTAATAAAAAAAGTAGCCTGGGACTACTAATTAATATTTATGCTCATGCACATAATAGTCACATACAAAAGGGATCAAGTCATTCTAACTGCTATGTCCTTCATCTTCAAAACTATGCACACACGGCACAGTAACCTCACCATCATCCTCCGACTCTCCGTTAGGTCTGGGTACGAACACTGGCTCCGATGGCCAGCAATTGTCTTCAGCCCAGTAAACCATTTTCTTCGTCTCTGTGTCAAACTTTGCAATCTATAGTAAATAAACAGAACAAAAGAAACGATGTAAAGCATCATTTTACTCAACCAGTGCAAACTCTAGTTGACAGGCAGTGACAGCTCTCAGAAGCTGCAGTCTGTAATTATTTACAGACACAGAGATAAACATATAATCCGGCATATGCCTAGATTTTATTAACAATCTTATCTGTGCATGCACAGTACTTTGCTCCCAAAACAAACTGGACACTTGGAAAAGAGCTATAAAATAGCTTTTGCATCTTTAGCAGGTTATAAACTATATGAGCTCACGTTTGCTTGGATTCTGAATCAAAGTAACACGTCATAAAATGCTGTAGTTGCCAGCAGACATAATATTTGTTTTTAACATTAAATAATGTTTAATGTTAAAGGCGTACGTGCTGGGAAAATATCTTAGTTTCAATGTTGCTTAAGCAGTTGCACAAGAGCAAAGCTGATGCAAACGTTTTTCTTTGAGGAAGACGACTCTTACTGATTCTGCCATTTCTTTATATGGTGTTGAAATAACAGTATAATTTTTTTTTTTTTTTATCAGTCTAACACAAGTGTACTGTATTATGTTCCTCCTATCCACACTATATTGCCAAAAGTATTCGCTTACTCATCCAAATAATGGGAATCAGGTGTTCCAGTCACTTCCATGGCCACAGGTGTATAAAATCAAGCAACTTGGCATGCAGACACTTTTTTTACAGCTTTTTGTGAAAGAATGGGTCGTGCTCAGGAGCTCAGTGAATTCCAGTGTGGAACTGTGATAGGATGCCACCTGTGCAACAAATCCAATTGTGAAATTTCCTCACTCCTAAATATTCCAAAGTCAACTGTCAGCTGTATTGTAAGAACATGGAAAGGTAGGGAAGGGAAGCAGGGTCAGTCGATGCTAAGGCGCATAGTGCAAAGAGGTCACCGACCTCCTAAACCTTGTGGAAAGCCTTTCCAGAAGAGTTTAAACTGTTATAGCTGCAAGAGGTGGACCGACGTCATATTGAACAATATGGATCAGGAATGGGATGTCACTTAAGTTCATATGTGATTCAAGGCAGGTGAGCCAATACTTTTGACCATATAGTGTATTTTACATACTCTTCCTCAACACTGTGAGAGAGGTCTTCAGGTTCACAGTTTAACTCTTATCTATGTTGCGATAACTCAGCTAATACAGACACAATGTGTTGTTCAAATGAATACATACAGTTCTGTTCATCCTGTTTTTACTGAGTTTGTTTACAAAATGTGAAATCTGGAACAAAACCCTATTTCTATGGAAGTTCATGGAGAGGTTCGATACTGTCTGTGTTTTAAATCAAATGTACTGAGGGTTTAAATGTTAAAACAAATCAATTTCACTTTGGACCTTCCTCTTTTCCCATGAATCGTGGCTAATCTTTGTAACTTTAACGTCTTCTTTCCTGTGTTGTTCGTGGTACCTCGATGTACGATTGGACCCAACGGAATCATGAAGAGTTTTACTTTTCGTTGGGACAATAGGTCGTTATAACTTCAAAGTTTTAACTACAGTGTGCTGCATCAACAGGTAATCCTTAATGCTAAAATGTACTTCCTGCATCTGTGGAAAAACGTGCCAGGAACAATATCCTCTGTGAATGTATATTTAAAGCCTCCGCTCCTAAAGAGCCTACAGGTTTTAAGTCTCTCTTGGTACTTGTTAGGCCGTAAAAATGTGAAAGACGGATGTTCCCACCAGTACTGCTCTGCAGTGACCAAAGTAAAAAACAATAGGGAATGTGACCTGTTTCGACAGTGCATGTTCCTCCACAATGTTCCCATAGGAAAACCGATACTTCTTGCCATTGAAGTCGTAATTCATTCGGGGTAACTCAAAACCTGGTGGAAATAAAAGTCACAGTTACTGTCCTTGTATTAATAAGATCCTGCCAGAAAACAGAAGGCAAAGTAAAAGCAAAAAGTGAGCTCTCGCTCTTAAATTATGCGTGGAGGTTAACAAAGGAAGAGTCTGACGGACAAGGAAAAGCAGGATGAGGGAGAATCCAAAGTAAAGAAAATTGTAAAGAAAAAAATCTCCGGAAATGGAGTAGCGGCATCTCGAAATGCACAGTAACATACTGGGAGAGGTGATTAGGAGAGAAAAGACTGGGATGGGGAGCCTGGGCGAAGGAGGGGGTGGCTTGTCTAAAGTGGATCATAGGGACACCACACTGAATAAACGGATAAAGGAAGCTATGACTACGCTACCAAACCATACAAAAAGACTCAGAGCAAGAAACAGTAGTAAAACAATGGCAATCAGCATTGGCTTTACCTTCACAGAGCACCTCTGCCTTGCAGGTGAGTTTGCCTTCTTTCTCCTTCACAGCGCTGGCTGTTGTGTACTTAAGGGTCACCAGGTTCTTTCCAACTGCGATGCCCTGCAAAATGCCGTAACAACAGAAAAAATAAGCAATTGAGAATATCTTCTGTACAGTATATCTTGGCCTTTATTTTATTTTATTTTTTTTTTAAATCTCACCTTGTCAGGCTGGATAGGAAGTACAAATCTTCTGAAACTTGGTTTGGAATAGCCATTGCCTTGGAAGCTGGAATCTTCCTTGAGCTTGCTTAGGTAGAACATGTCATAGAGGCTGCTGTCATTGTAGGCGATGACGTCAAACACCACATGACCTTCATCCTCAAAAGCATTCACGTGATGATAGACAACCATCGGTCCAGTGAAGTACTTTGTCTCAACCTCTTTGCCCGTTTGTCGGTCAATCAAATGGATCAGAGTCTAAAGATTAAAAAAAAAAAAAAACATTTAGGGACACAAACTTTTATATGTACTCCATCTCACATCACTCAGGTTTTCTACAAGGTATGAGACAGACAGACATAGACAAGCATTTTTTTTCTTTTACAGCTGTGTTCTTAAAAGAAACAAAAATGAATCAAATAAAATGTGGTGACTCCTTACGTTATCATCAGGGGAGAACTTCATGCAGCTAGCCCAGTTCACTCCCCTCATGTAGGCGGTGGCCATCTTCAGGATGTCCAGCTTGAAGGGCTGCTCGATGAAGACGATGTAGTTGTCCGTAATCCCGAAGCTGTGGTAGTAGCTGGGCATGAGGAGGGAGCGGCAGGGAATGGAGCAGATCACCTCCACGTTCTTCAGCGCAGTCTTGCCCTTGTCTGGAGGAGAACAGCAAAAACATCAGTGCTCGGGAACTAAGGAGAACTGTGAGAACTGTGGTTGGATTTCCGTCTGTCTTCCAAACCCTATAACTTATATTTCATCCCAAATAAATGGTGCCATCATAGTTATTTCTGTTGCTGCTTGTATGAACACAGATGTACACATTTGCCCTGATCGTGAACTAGATGGTTCCCATTCACAATGACGCTTGTGGACATTTGCAGCTGAAACAACCGTCACTATCACTGACAAAGTAGAGCACATTACACCAGTCCTTAAATTCACCTCCTTCCTGCATGTCCAATGTCTTGTTTTAGCGTTTTTATAGTCTGTAAAGCGGCAAACGGTGTTTGGACTACATGACTCCCTGGTTTATTTGCACATTAGGACCCAAGCCTGTCACGTCATCAGAAGCAGGTTTGGTCAGCGACGCCAGGACCAGAACTAATCACTCTGAGGGAGTTTTTCCAGTTTTAAGCTCCTCACCTGTAGAGCAAGCTTTCGAAATACATTAACATAGCTGATTTAAAGCAACGTTTCAAAAATGTCCATTTATTACACTTCTCATGTAAATAAGATAAGTCAGCACTTTAATTGAAATGATGAGAAAAATCTCCACAGCAGTGTTGAGCTCCTGGTCATCACAGAGGCGAAAAAGAGCCCAGTAGCAGCAAATACTGTTCCAGCAGGGGTGTTTTTCTTTTCTCCACTCAAATTATCTGTCATAAGGCTGCGGAGAGCAGAAGAGAGTTCACCGAGTTGAGTCAGCTGACTAAAACAAAATAATGTCATGACCTACCTTTCTCTGAAGCGGGAGGGACTTTGAACAGCATGTATTTTGTCTTGCCCTTCTCTGCTATTGACGTGCCGATGTTGTAGGTGTTGCCCTCCCCATCGTAGTGTGGATGGGACGAAGCCAGGTTTACCGGCAGGTATTTCATGTAGTCCACCTGCGTGGCACAGTTAACGAAATCTTGAGATCTGAAACAAACAAAATCTGAAACAACAACTGGCACAAGGCGGTACCTTGTCTTGAGTTTCCAGGGTTACGGGATCAATCTTGCGGATGTAGTTGGTTTCAGAGGTGGCATAGTAGTCATTTCCATATTTAATGAAAGTACTCGCACCATTGTCAGTGAAATCTGGCACAGTGTGGTTGAGAAAAGTAATTGCCCTGAAACGTAAAAGGAAGTACTTTCTTTTAGAGGAGTAAGAGATTGAATAAATTACATCAAATAGAAAGACACTAAATGTTTATTTAATGGATTTAATAGATTCTCGTGTATCTGCTTTAGCTTAAAGCAGATGCAAAAATGAAAATGAGTCATAAAAAGATTTTTTTAAATTATATTAGAATAGATTAAATTAAAAAAATGATTACACTTTTACAGGTAAATGTAAAGCAAAATCTACCTGTTGTGGAAGCTATGACAACTGATACAATTTTTTTTTTTTTTAAAAAGACAACTAAATATAATTTATAACAATCAATAGGGTTGCTCTTACTTGACAATGAAGTTCTTGCTTGGGTCTGGATAAGCCATCGTCCCCATTTCAGACACAACTATTCTGTTTGCAGTCATGTTGGAGTTGTAGGTGTCACTTCTGAGGAATCGGCTTCTGTGGGTCATTTCACCTGTGAAGATGGAAAAAGAAAAAACAAAGTTTGAAGTCCAATCAGGTTTAAAAGATGTATTCGTGGGATTCAGGTAGGGACTCCACGAACCATCTTTGAATGAGAAACTGTTCATGATCGACATCCCGTCGAACCAGTGGTCATAGCTGGTGTCCCCCACCGAGAAGATTCCAGGTCCATTTCGCAGCAGAGTGCCTTGCAGCCAGCTGGGAATGCACCCTGTTTGAAGGGAAGCAAGTCGCTTAACCACCAAGTTAAAGTCCAGGCATTTGCTGTGCTGGTAACCTAACAGCGGCGGAACTTACCTTTGACGTCTGCCTTGTGAGGCTCCGGCCTCTCCGTGGCGTTCCTGGAGAAGTCTATGGACATGCTGGCTGATGGGACAAGTGGAAAACACGCTGCGGCGTGCGGGAGAATACAGCGGCCAAAGCAAACCACTCCCTTTAAAGCGCTGGTCCGGCTGGGGGCTTGGCAAAACACACATGATCTTATCTGTCACCAACCTCCGAGGAGATTACAGACACTTTCTGTTGCTCGGTTCTGCCAATTACATTCTTCAAGGGAAATATATATAACTTAAGATATTTAATTTATTGATTTGATTTAAACATACAAGCAAACAAAAAGAAAGCCTTTTTCTTTTTTTTGTCCCCCACAAATGTGGTTTACTGTGATCCGTTTTCAATTAATGATCTTTTGTTCTGACATTTATTTAGGGGCTTTAGGATTGCAGATGAACATTTAATTTTAAGCAATTAAACAACTGCTAGTCTATTTTAACTGACCATATTTGCTTGGTTGAAATATTTGACAATGACCACATGATTATTTACATAGGAGCAACCTGGTAATGAACTAGGTGTTAATTGGTTAATAAACCACTGAGCATTATCTGCATTTTTTTTTAAGAAAAGCTAAGTGATGATCATTCATTAACCCACATTTTTCTGATTGCAAAAAAATATTGAACCTCAGTATGTTTGCACAGCATCATAGCGTAAGTGTGTTTCCCCCTCTTATCTAAACTCACTTATATGTTTAGTGATCATTATGGTGAAATTGCTTAATGGTCTTCTATAAACTGGCATGTAAACCTTATGTGATCTGTGTACTTTACATAATTCACAGTCATGAACTTCAACTGTGTTTTTCTCCGTGAAACGATTCTTAGAATCAAGCAGTTTCCAGATATAGAGTGACCCATGACCTCATAATCACTAGATCTGCTGGATCCACCTGTGTTTCACGAGTTATTACTCATGTTAGCAGTTATGGTCTATGCTCAGGACTGGAGGAACAACTAAAATGAACTTTATTAACTTCCTAACCAAAACTGGTGCTGGAGAAGCAGATAACAGGAACTGAAATTAAAAAGAATGCACAAAGAAGCAAGCGTGACGAAATCAAACAAGAAGTAAAGGCATTTAAATATAAAAAAGTGTCCAACAAAATTTAAAAAAAAGAAAAAGGACTAGAGCAACAAACCGTAAACAAAGATAAATACTGATTAAATTCAAAGTATAGGCTTTACAAAGGCATAAAATACAAAGAAAAAATATCAAAACAAGAATAAACCAAAAAAACCAGAAGAGCTCATCATCATTCACTTTCTCAAAAGTTGGGATAAAATCCTCCCTTCATTAAAAACAGTGTGGAACAGAATAACCTTAAAACTAAGAGAGCATCAGGTTCTCGTTTTTTAAAAATTTACATTTGTTTATATGGCCCTGCGTCGGACTGGTGACCTCTCCAGGTGTACCCCTGCCTTCACCAGCAAAGAGCCGGGACAGGTTCCAGCAGACCACCGTGACCCTGTATAGGATTAAACAGGTACAGGAAATAAATAAATGAATGACTTTACATTACATTTAACAGACACTTTTATCCAAAGCGACATAAAAACAGAGGAACACAATCAAGCCACATTAACATAGTAGATCTCAAAGTAGGTGCAGATAAGACAGTATTTAAATATGTGTAGTTAAGTGCAATTAAGAAAACATTCCAGTGCAGCTCCGGGGTATGTGGGAAGATTTTGCAGCTACATAATGACACACACAAGAAGCCACAAAAGATAATTCATTATCTTCAAAGAGTTAAGTAAAGACAAAAGAATAAAAAAGTTACTTTCTTGTCATTTAGTTCGTAGCGGGATGATAAATTAAATTCAAATGAGACAGCAGGGATTTGACATACTTTTAAGATGCTTCCTCCACATTGTGGTTTGGAAATGTGTGCATTCATGTATGTCCAATTATCCACAGGAAGATCCTTCACCATGTCCTTGACAACAAAAATAGCCTTCTGACAGATGTGATTAGTTCAAGTCCTGCTGGCCGTTGGCATCTGCTCTGATGACGATTCTGCACTTTGATCACTCGTTGGTGCCAACAGGTTCATTTCTACTGCGTGGAAAAGTTTGTCTGGGAAATATATTTAAACAAGCCTTAGAGTTGAGCCAAAGTCCCCTGATATCATTGAAATGCACGATTATGTAAACAAAAGTTTTTTTTAAAGACACCACTCATGGAGAGCTGAGTTTTCCGAGCACTGATTTGCATTTTAGCACTCTATTCCAGATGCTGGTATTAGTGATGCACCCCAAAGCATTTACACAAAAGTATTTTATGTGTTTGATTTTATTTCCCTCCTTATACTCCTCTATGCTTCGATTACAGAGTTGCTGCTTTTCCTAATTTAATCCTATTTTAACCAAACAATTGTAGTCTGACATTCAGAAGTAAATTACAAATATAGATTCTGCTACATACTTGGTTTTATTACTCAATAATAACTTAAAACAATCCATTAAATGAAATACTTTACCCAAACATAAGAGAAAGGAAAAAAAATCAGCTCCAAAATAATCAAACGGATGTATTTAAACTCCCTTTTTCACATTCAGATATCAAGACCTTTGTTATACAGTTGCATCTGCAAATACAATGAACGCTTCATGATGTTCATTTTAAATGACAGACGCCATCCTTATATAAAATGGGCAGAGGTTAAATGGAAAGTACCCCTGTTTTTGTCTGTTAAATAATGGATGGAGCAGCCTCTGGATCCAAAAGGAGGGGAAACATTCGTCGTTGTCAGCTCCGTTCAAAAATCACACATCTGTGACTTTATGGGTTCATTTAAGGCACATGGCATTGGTAAAGTGCATGTTTGTGAGGGCATCATCAATAGTAAATGCAAGTTTTGGAGCAACATCTTTTGACATCCATGTAGTGTCTATTCCAGGAAAGATCTCATTTTAAGTACAATACGAAATAACATTAAAGCTTCTGCATCTGCCTTCTGACATGCGTGTAATCCAAGACAACAAAAATGTTTGGAAAATGCCATAAAGAGGGTCCTAAATAACGCAGCATTTGAAAACCTATATAAAGACAATAATACAACACTTTACTTTCAAAATAACATCAGTATGCTTCACAAACATGCAGGGTTTAATTGCTCTTCACATGAGTGACTTTTGCAACAACAAATGCACCATCAGTCCATCAGAAAGAGACTTCAGTGAGAGTCCAGGTGCCATACTGATCTACTTACAGTCCAGATGTGTCGCCCACTGAAGATATATTGTGCATCATGTGCTTAAAAAAAAGAGGCCTGAATTAATTTAAAAGGTAAAAATTCTATATCAAGTAGAAATGGAAAAGCTTCTAGGTCTCCCTACAGTAGATTCTTTACAGTGCAGTGACTTTGTACAGCATTACCACACTGCCCTCTTGTGTCATTTTTGACATTATGTGCTGGGAGTGAAGCATCTCATGAACTTGTTCCGTTATAAGTGTTTGTGTTTTAATTTAGTGTGTGTGTAGGGAGGGAGAGAGAGAGATCCATCCATCCATTATCTATACCCGCTTTATCCGTTTCCGGGTCACGGGGGTCTGTCGGAGCCTATCCCGACGCATATCAGGCGAAAGGCAGGGGTACACCCTGGACAGGTCGCCAGTTTATCCAGGGCCACATACAAACAACCAATCACACTCACATTCACACCTAGGGAGAATTTAGGAAGATCAATCAACCTACTCTGCATGTTTTTGGACTGTGGGAGGAAGCCGGAGTACCCGGAGGAAACCCACGCAAGCACGGGGAGAACATGCAAACTCCACACAGAAAGACTCACCGGGCCGGGAATTCACCCGGGAACCTTCTTGCTGTGAGGCAACAGTGCTAACCACTAAGCCACCGTGCTGCGAGAGAGAGAGAGATTCTGTACATATATTTTGTAATCATTGAACATGTTGTGGTCCTTTTCCCTGTTTTACCAGTAGGGGTTGATTTATTTTTAACCGTGTACATTTGAGGGGAAAATCATTTTTGATGTCAAGTTGTGCAACATCACTTATGTATTCAATCATACAATGTAGTTGTTGTAATAGAAAAATGCTCATTTAAAATACTACTTCCACTAAAAATGTTCCGCAAATGAGCGAGTGGGGAAAGTCCTAAAAAGAAACCGTGTTTTCACATAATAAAACTGTTGGTACATGATGTACTAGTGATTCAGATCACTCTCTCCAAAGTGTAAGAGCCAAGGTGACAATACAGGTTCATAACTGTTTATTTTCAACTTGTCAAAACAATTTTTTATCAAACGAGACACTTCTCCGCAGTTAATTTGGTATTTATTGTCAAGAGTAAATGAAAATGACAAATATTTTCTCATCTCCAGTACATTCATAGAATGTCACTAAACACTCCATCTATTCATACACGTCTTTCACACAGTATTTTGAACAGAGACAAGATCAACAATTTGCGTAGCTGCTTTGCAGCACTGGGTTCTCTCTTATTGTGACATCTGCTTTGTTTATGTCAGATTCTGGTTTAATAAATTAAAGACAATGGAACACATAATATGCAAGATGCTTTTAAAATTAATGTTTATTTGTACTGCCCAGATTGTTATAAATTGTGCTAATTAGCTTTCAAATATTCCCTTAATGACTATTTCTGTGCTGGACGTTACACTAAACATTTGTCTCTATCGTGTTATCATCTTCAACATCTGTGGATTATAATATGTGGCACAGTACAAGAATAATGTTTAAGTAAACATTTGTACATGTACTGAGAAAAAAAAACAACAAAAAAAACAAAGCTGGTCTTGCAAATGTATATGCTATTTCGCTTGCAGTGCAATCCTCATGCAATACCACATGCAGTTATAGAAGGTGCATTACAACAACCATATTGACCATGCATGAGCCTGCACACATTTCCATTTATTCCCAGTTAAATATTGACAGCAAATCCTGTTTAATTTTCAAAGATGAAAGTTAGTGATATTAACTTGAAGATGACACACCCCTCATTAATCAGATCTATCCATAAAAATCCCTAGCGAATGAAAATCTTTCACACTGTTGAAACATGCCCAACAACATGTACAGAGAAATAACATTTGAGGGAAACATAAATAATAATGATAATAATAATGAGAGAAGAAAAGAAAACGGTATCTCTCCCTCTATGGCGATGTTGTATGGATTTACCATGAAAAAGAACTGGCGTACATTATTTCGAAAGCATAGGAAAACAAAAGCACTGAAGCAACACGATTTTAAAAAGCCTCTTGGTTTTAACGTTTGCAATTACAAAAGGCCAAACAATCACATTAGATGGGCATCAGACTTGGAAATGACACAAATATAATCATTCATGAACAACATTGTCAGTGTTGCAACGAGCTGGGTGTAACAAAATATTCATTGTGCAATCATATGTTGTTCTACAAAGGCAACAAAATTAAACGCTGAGCATAGCAAGGCATACTTAAAAAGAATATCCTAATTTCTGTAGCACTAAACAGCTGACAAAAGCCTTTGATGTACAGCTCAGGTAAAGAAACATCTAACAATGAAAATTCAAGTATGAATCCTACATCATCAGTGGATTGTAATCTTTATTCATTTGCCATTGACCCGGTGTACTCAATTGTCCCTGTGTTCACAATACAGAATGACTATTAAAGCAACACTGTAACTTTTTCACCTTCAAAATATAGTGTTAAAGTGGGAGTATTCCTTACAGATTACCCCCTTCAAACACGCATTGTATTACAGCACAATACAAGTCATGCAGGAACATCGCCAGACCTGCCTGATTATAATCAGCTAGTTGGCCTACTATTTTACGTACATTCATTACGGCAGAAGTGGCAAAGAAAGCGGAGAGGATCAGACGAGAGGAACCGAAGCAATGAAAAAGACCGGTTAAGAGACAGCAAGGGAAGTAATGTCTAATTGTTAGTAACTGGGTTGCTGTGTGTTTGATATACCAATACATTTTTATGCTGTATTGTTTTTTTTTTTTGGCTATGTTATTGATTGTTGGAAATCTTGCAAATGTGGTATATCGAGTCCGAATGCAATGTGTCCTACTAAAACTTCGGTCCCTGTCATACTGCGTACCGTATACCATCCCAAACAAGATTCACTTTGTGGGCTTTGCTTAGTTTATTGCACTAGGATGCTGCCATTATTGTGGTTTTGCGTACTAACTGCTGCATGACAAAAAAGTTCAGAGGATGCATTTGTATTTGTAAAGATAAGGCGCATAGGCTACATTACAGCTAACTACATTGCTACGTTGAAAGCTGGGATTTCACCACGAGTTGATCCTGTTAACTAAAATGTTTCTTCTCTATCGGTTCCCATCATGCTGTTTAGGCTCTAACATGCCAACTGAGTTTTATAGGGTGGTTCCAAGTTTTGTAATGTAAATTTAAAATCACTAGCTGCTCATTCGCTGTTGTCGCAGCTGTAAACGTGACTCTGCAGTTACACTCGCGTACCTGTTTTATGCTCAGTCTTGGTTATTTTGGGATGCTATGATGAGTTGCTTGCAGTCGTTTTGGGTACTCTAATCACGGCATGACGGAAATGTTTTGAAGGATGCGTGTTTATTTGTAGAGATGTTGCAGGAAGGCTACACTGCAGCTAACTACATTGTTGCCTTAAAAGCTGGGATTTCGTCAGCCCTCGCTGTACTAAACTAAAACACTTCTAGTCAGATCGTGCCGTAGGCTTCGCTTTCTCTGCCAGTTATTCTGGGCTTCGGTTGACGAAGCTGTGTACTGCTCTCTGTGAGTAGGGCTCAGTTCACAACTTGTATTTACAATAGTGCGGGGCCACACCTTAAATTTGCTCTAGGGGGCGCCAAAGAGCAAATAAAAAAACTCCACAGTGTTGCTTTAACATGAATCCGCGTTGTCCCTGCATTGATAAAGAAAACAACTGCAACATAAATCTTTACGTCTCCATATGTTGTTGTTCACTAAATGGAAAACACTATTCTTGTATGAATTAAAAGAATAAATAAGGACAAAAATATTTTGATAAGAGCGAGTAGAAATGACACATAGCATGAGGCAGAACCAACTTGTATTACAATCCTCAAAAGCCTTTCTGTAAAAAACTTCAGCTATATGTAACACTGATAAGCGTCTTGTTTTTTTAACATATGAAAATTATCTGTAACAACCGCTTACATTGTGTGCTGAACTTATTCTCCAAGCTAAAATCTCAAATTCCTTCAGTGAAAAGATAAATAGCTGTTTATTGGCAAATATTGCCAAGGGGTTAAATTGACAGTTTGAGTTAAAAAAAAAAATGTCATAAATAGGAAGAGATGGACAGAGTAGAAGAGTGTCAAACACCCCCAAACAAACATATTCAACCATTTTAATGCTTTCGTTTTTCCAATAAATCTATAACCAGCTATTCCTTAAGTTACATCCCTCAAAGTGCATTGCCCAATGTGAAATAAAAACCGATGCCCTGTAAAATATCAGGATGTTCAGGCTAATTGTGTGTTAACAGGTCAATATGGCCCCAGTATTTTAAATATATTATTGATTACTTGATATTGGTATGCAAACACAAACATTGACATTGAGCTTCCCTTTACACATTTCTAGAAGCCCTCTATATTAAAAAACAGTTTATAGTTATTCAATTACTTAAAATTCATTTGCCCCAACCCCAAAAGAACAAAAGCAAAGGAAATAAACTACATATGAATTACTGAAGATGTGAAGTCTAATCAAAAAACTTTTTCTCCTTTTTCAAAAAATAAACATGCAAAGGCAAACATAACTTATGAAATTCAAATAAGCAAAAACAAAAACAAAAAAACAAAGCTGGCTTTACTGATTGACAGTGGGGTGATTGATAAAATTCAGATTATCTTTGTGGATGCAACTGATGTGATCCAATTATGTCTTAATGAAGTCTTCTTCTGTGGGTATCTGAGGAGGATGTTATGGCACTGACCATCCCTGTGACGTTGCCCGGCGAAATCTTCTTCAGACATACAGACTTGTATTACTCCGTTCTCCCTCTGCGACTCAGTCAGCAGTTTTATTACAAAAACGACACAAAGTCTTAAGTTAAGCAGTAAGTATGTAAAGGACGGTAAACTTTTTGACAATTGTGGGTGGACTAACAGTCCGCTTGTCCCAGGAAAACCTCTTTTGTTTTAGTAAATTATTAAAGAAAAAATTAATTGGCCATGCACACAAAGTATTGCTTGGAGGTCATGTCATGGCTTACAGGTGACCATTTAATTGGTCCATCAGTACAACTCAGTGACTGTGCCTGCTTTCCCAGAAAAAGAAAAGAAAAAAAGACAAGCTCTCCTCCTTACATTCGCTTCTGCAGCGTCAAGTCCGAGGTTTGCTGCCATTTAAGCAGTCTGATGTGAAAACGTCCAAACTGCTATTTGGATTGCACTAAGAATATTGTCACTTTGTCTCCTTTGTGGGATTTTTTTTTTTTGTCCCCACACAATTGACACCCTGGTTTCCTTAATCCATCTTCCCATTCTCGTGAGGCGTTCCAGCTTTGCTCCGCCGTGCTGTTTGCAGCACCTTGTAGCAGCCACGTGCGATTTTATGCATCCACATAATGTTCATGATGTCCAAGCAGATACTGGAGCAGATCCAGGCTACACGGCCACCCCAGGGCAACAGGTAAAAGGCCTCGGTGCCGTAGACAGCATACATGCGACTGTAGTAAACTGGCATTACGGCGATCCGGACCATAAAGAAGACCACTGCCATGGCAACACCATTCGCCATGTTGGGTCGGGAGGATTTGGGATAACCAAGAACCTCAAAGAACCAACTGAAACAAGACACATTTTTAAGAGAGCAGTTCCAGCAGGTTAAAAATGTTAATATAAGAATTTTAAAAAAGAAAAAAAAAAAATAGAGACAACTTTGGACATCTGTACATTTTTTTTATTACCATGACTATTCTCTTTGTGAGCTGTGAATGGTTTAAATAATGAAAGGATTAAAAATTTTCAATACATAAAAATAAATGACAAAAGATTATATGATATATAATATAAAATATTGGAAAAAAAATCAGGGAGAGAGTAAAAAAGAAAAAAAAACAAAAACAAACAAGAAAAACCAAATAATGTCTATTCACTGCAGAAAAGGAAGGTTAAAAAAAAAAACCTAGCTGGGGTCTCTAGGAATGTTTGGATGGTGTTTTTACTCAGATCAAGGTGAACTGATGGTGTAGCCAAGTATCCATCATTTAAAGGTGACATATGGGAAGAAATAAAACTTATGTGTGCACTTCAGAGCACATGTTTGGGCGTCTGACGTGACAATTTCAGGTGACAATCTCGTCAATTGGAGTCAGTTATATATCAAAATGTAACATTCAGTGTGCAGTTAAAAAGACTGGAATACTGGGTCATCACAGACCTACATCAGAGCAGAGGTATCTATCATTCCCATCTTTATCTCACCCCATTTCAGCATCTTTGTGTATTTGCTGTACATCAGAAGTGGGCACACCAAAGAAAGGGGTGAGGTGGAGTTGAGTGGGTAACTCCACCCCATAAATCTGGTTTCTATGACTGTGTGTTTTCAAGGCGTAAAAACAAGTTGAAAAGGAATGAAAGCTGCACGTCTGTGGTATTTGGGTCAACGTTTTGGGGGAAAAAAAGAAAAATAGTATAAAAGACCTGGCCGGGTCTTAAGTAAACATGTACATACCGCTGGTTCACACACGGTGTAGAAAACTCAGCAAGCAGACGGAAGTTAGCAAAATAAGGCAACATTCCTTGGCCCTGCAAAAACAAGGTAAGCACAAGGAAACAACAAAACATGAAAGGGACAAAAACAAGACATCTAGTCATCTGGATCACTAGGCATGAAGCTGATGCATCACATGCTCCACACAAATGCCACTTGTCAGCAGAATCTCTGAACAGCAGCAACTGCATCACATAGCAAATGACAGATTTGAACAAAACGTAACCTTGTGATACTTCAAGAATGAGTATAATACTTAACAGTATGAGGGATTCCTACAAATGCATGTACTGCTAATCAAATTCAGATAAATCTGGCAAAGCGTTTTCTTTATCTTGAACTTATCGTGAACACAAAGTCCTTCTCACAAAGTAAGAAACAGTTTCTAGCGTAAACCAGACCGGAAAGTAATTTGTTCATAACAAACCCTTCCAATAAATTTGTCTTTAAACCTAAAACTGTATGAACAGAACACTGTATGACAATCCTGATAACTGGGATAACCTGGGATAATGACATTTTTGTTTGATAAACAAGCTACCATCTAAAACTGCTTTATTAACAATCTAAAGGGCATAAAGAAGGAAAAAGGTCATATTGGTAAACGAAAATGTTTGGTATTATGGCAGCTAAATACTGAAAACTGTGAAGAAAATATATATTATATACATTATATACAGTAAAATGTATTTTTAGACAGAATGGGTGTTTTCTATGAATATGTTCAGTTACGTAACAGCACCATATAAACCAGTGTCAACAGTTAAGATCTGTTTATTCCTGATATTTCTTCTTACAGATACTGTATTTTGATTCAACTAAATTGTTAATAAAAATTCCTAATAAAAATGTCCTACTTTGTGTAATACCCATTAAGACTACGTGTTAAGGAGCAGTCACTGATTTTACAAACCGGATGCTGATGAAGATATCCTTTGGCACCATCTGTGTTTAGGTTTTAACCGTACGTAGATGTAAAATGATTAAGCACGTTAGTTCAGAAGCACAGCTCTTTTCTTAAAGCCTATACAAAACAACGTCTGTTGATATTTTAAACCAGACACCAGTAAAACTCGCAGAGCTCGTTCCAGTCTAGCTCTGGTGGCGTCTCGTGCCTACTGTCGGAGCCAAGACGGGGTTTGGCTTTTGGATGCTGAAGTGGAAAGCCCTGCTAACCCAACAAAGACACACCCTAATATTCCATCAGCACACAAATAAGCAAATTAGAAATTAAAAATCTCTTCATTTACACCTCCCAACCAGTCAGTAACGGCATTTGGTTATTGGGTACATGCGCATAAACTATTATTATCAACATCAACCACAATGCACAGCATTGCAAAGTACTAATGCAGAACTCTGTGTCGTTCTCAAATACTTTCACATACTACTAAACATACTTCATTAATCAGCGCCACACCACTCCTACCACTCCCACGTTTCACAGCTATGCCTACCATCAGGAAAAACCAACTAAAACACATCCTTGTCAAGCTTGTGACAACTGTGTATGCCTTACAGCGCTGTACCACAAAACGACGACGAGGAAACTAGTTCACGGAACTACAGCTGACACCGCGGCAAAGGCAGCTCAAGAATTAAGAGACCTTAGACAACAACATAAAAGCAACCTAACCTCAGCAGCTACAGGGAGATCAGCTGTGCTAAAAAATGCAAAAGTTCCCTTGTGATGTTATATCATATTTAATCTGCTGCAACAAAACACAAAAAGGTATTATTCCAAAATGCTCACAAACATTGGGGTCACATTTTACCTACAAATACAGTGTGCACAAACTGTTGGTTGTTCAATTTTGTAGTTCATCCAAAAAGGAAATCAACTAAAAAGTTCAACATACAATGCAAATTATTTCTTCAACAATTACAGTAAAAGGGTATTGAGAAAATATCATCACAGCACATGATGTAAGTAATATATAACCATACAAACATCCAGCCAGCCACTAGTTGAGGGAGCAGTCAAAAGCCATGCAGAGTAAAAAGCAATATTTTTAAGTGCCAAACATGTCACGTTTACAGTAAAATATCAGGTCCTGAACTTGGTCCTGAAAAGAAGTTGATCTTAGAAACAAGATGGTTTAACTGGTCTAACTTGCTAAATCAGCTTGACATTTTGAGGCATTCAGACAAAGTATTTGGGCTAAAATTGTACTATTGGTCACATAATTTTGAAGTATAAACTCTGATTAGAAAGAATGTTATTGAGTTTGAGTTTTGTGATTTAAAAAAAAACAAAAAACAATTAAGTTTGACACAGCTGTTCCAAAGTCAACTTCTGTGCTCCTGAGGGCTGAACCTGACCACGACAGTTGAGACAAATTAAAAAAACATCACACTATCACAATATCTAATTCATCAAACAACCTGCCATAGAATACTTACCATCAGGGCTGAAACAAAAAGTGGTTACTGATGCATACTTACTACGCGTCACAAACAGGGTTTATCTGCATTGCGGTTTATGAACCCTTTAATGTCAATTTCCCACCTAGCACCAGCATGCTGGTACCTCTAGGAACTGGTAAGTCCATACTGTGACTGGGCATCATATCTGCTCAGTACAACACAACAGCAATAACAGCAGACAAGACAGGAATAAAGACCTGCTCTATGTTTAAGTGACCCACAACCTCTCTGGTAGTTTTTGCATGAATGGGGGGATGACACAACCCAACTCCGTTTTGGTAGTTTTTGCATGTAGGGTTTGAAGAGGGGCTTTTCGTGTTAAAGTCAGCGAAGAACACAGAGACATATGGACATATTAGAAGAAAAGACAAAATCAAAATGCCACAATAAACTGGAAGCAAATAAGAGGCAACACTTATAAGACTGGAAAAAACATGCATCTAATATCTAATTAGTTTTTGATTAATAGATGTGATTTATTTTAGAGTTAAAACACACACAAAAGACAGATAAGGCTGCTATTAAATAAATCATGACTGACTTCAGTAGCATTCTCATCAAGCAATTTGTGACATACCAACAAAGGTCATGAAATTAAGCTTATTAGTATTTAAGTAAATGAGACTTCCCAAATCTAAACTACACTAAAACATGAGGCTTTGTTTTGGCCATGTGTCCTTTTGGGTTCAATCTTTTCCTCGTGTTGACTTAGGTCTGCTGAGCATTTCACATAAACATTTTAACATAAACACATTCAACACATTAATAAGATCTTGACAACATACGAAACAATTTGACTGGGTACAAAACTGAATAAAATTAAAATGACATCAAAGATTAAGACAGTTTTCTTGTAATATTTCCAGGAAGTGTGGCTCGAAATTTTTGTCACTAATTGCTGCTACAGACGACAAATGTGTTGCATTCGTTCTGCTATCCCACATAAACCTCCGATCTGGTCCGAGGAAACAGTCATGAGTGTCCAGTAACAGTATGGCCTACTTGGTCTCGTTTCCCTGACCCTTTTAAATACAGGTGCTTGCTCTTTTTCTTTATATGGACTGTATTCCAAACATGTGTTTCTGTGTGTATGTGTATATTTTATATATATATATATATATATATATATATATATATATATATATATATATATATATATATATATATATATATATATATATATATATATATATATATATATATATATATATATATATATATATATATATATGATGATGATTTGTGACTTTGACTTTGTGACATAAAAGCAAAACATGTGAAAATAGCTGGAATATGAACCATTAGATGAACTTCTCAATTGTCCTGTTCACATTAAGTCCAGATTATTGTGCTGCTTTTCATCAAGACTTCTTTTGTCATCTTCATAAATATTAGACAGAGCAATGTAACACATTTATTCTTATACAAAACTGGACAAATATTTGATTCAGAGGCAGAGCAATGCACACTGTATGTTATTCAGTGCTTTTTTTCCCCTACAAAATCAATACAGACCATTTACTACATTGGACCAAAGTGAATTCATCGCAAATGCACTCAGCTAAAATTAAGTTGGTACAAGGAAAAAGACTGACTTTTATGAAGATTAAAACAGTATTTAATTGTCTCATACTCAGAGAGAAAACCTGACTGAATGCACCATAGTATAACATATTCTACATATCTGCATTAGTAATTAGTAACTTATTCTTCATCGAAAGAGGCCTGTCTACCTAAAAAGAGTGTGAGAGAAAGAAAGAGGAGGCAGAACTAGGCTCTGGCACAATAAACAGACAGGCGTACGTTTCTGTAGATGAGCAGGTGAGGAATTAAGAAAAGTTAAATATTGTTTGCTGGCATGCACAGTAACAAGAAAGGAACCCTGCCTATGTTGAACGCTGCAGAGATACCGGCATGCACATAGTGGTTACAGTTCAGCATTCGGCTGTGCTAAGGCTCGAAACAGTTCAGCTGATGTCAGAGTCGTACAAAATCAAAGGGGGTCAGTAAACAAACAGAAAGCACAGATATTGTCAGGGCAAGGTGAGTGGGGAGGGAGGGAGGGGGGAAGGTCTTCAGCCAGTACCATCACTGAGC
This sequence comes from Xenentodon cancila, assembly GCA_014839995.1. Classification (NCBI taxonomy): domain Eukaryota; kingdom Metazoa; phylum Chordata; class Actinopteri; order Beloniformes; family Belonidae; genus Xenentodon; species Xenentodon cancila. The sequence goes on along the minus strand of CM026216.1, from coordinate 10,439,454 downwards.
ATTCCATGCAAAAATTACCATAGTCATTCATTTCCTGTAATTATGCAACAGATCCTGGCGACCTGGAGGGTGTCAGATTGAACCAAGGGTGAACAGTGCTGACCGGAAAAGCTGGATAGCCTCAACTACGGCCACAAGAGACAACAGCATTTAGGATATATGGAGCAAAACCCGAAAAGACAAATTTCTTTTTTTTTTGTTTTGTCTTGATGAAATGATACTCTCTGATGTTAATAAAACACATTATATTTGAGGGCTTTACAGTTTGGCTCTAATAGCTGCTAAACTCACACCTAAAATCATAATTTTGCAGCCGTGCTTACCACAGAAGTGATTAATTTATTCAAACTTACTACACTTCAGTATTGTCAGCTGGACGGGAAGACAAAGCAGAGCATGCTACTCATTTTCTGAACTGTATATTAAATCACTAGTGCACATTGATTTCATAAAATTAGAGTATACAGACAACTGCACAATTTGAAATTTGTGAAAAATACCAGGAGACTGTTCTGCTTCGAGAAAAGTTCCAGCATACAACGAACAGTCACGTGACCAGCTTCCAGTTATGCCATGGGATGATCACGTTGACGCGTCCTACTACGTACTAATGCCATCTGCTCTACCAGTATGCAGTACACACTGTACTGTAAGAGCAGTACACACTGTACTGTAAGAGCAGTACACACAGTACAAGGCTTTGAAAACAACCACTATCTGAGATTTTGCAAAGAGTGAATTTACACTCAAAGCAGTGAACTCAATTAGGAAGAAATTTAACCATCAGATGTCCTTGGCACACGTGCTTCCAAACTTTGGGTTTCATCAAGAGCACAGATACTGACCATGCTGACTTTACCATGCCCACCTTTATGTAAACAGCAATATGCGAGAGCCATGGCTGCATGGGGACAGTCACGGGGGATTGATCAGTAGTGTCTAAATGAGTCAAAGCACCCAACTAAAGAGGGCGCAGCTGTTCACCCTTGGTTGTCTCCTTCCCATCTTGCCTGCACGTTCTGCTATTGGACAATAGGGCACTCACCAGTACATAGTAGTAAGCATACAATGCTGCCAGATGGTGAACTACAAAAAACTTGTCGCCTATCGCCTTCCAATAGTAAAATATAAGCAGCAGATCTGGAAAACAGAAATGGAGAGGAAACAGGGAGAACATGTCACTGGCATAATAAAATCAAGACAATGAAAAGAGCTACACAGCAAACCTAAAACGGCTTCCTTTGTCTCAAAAGAGTAGCAGATCACATTACCTGGGTATAATGTGTTTTTCTTACCGGATATGAGGTAGCCTGTTGTGATTGCAACATTGGTCTTCACCAGTGTAGGATCTCCCCTATTTAGAAGAAAACACAGCCAATTTATAGCAGCTAAAAACAGACAGCTGTGGAGAACTACACCTCAACAAAACAATACTCCTTCAGATGGCTGTAACAAAATGTAAAAAAAACTGCTTTTATGGAAGAACCAAGTAAAAAGGTCTTAAGCACTTGGAAAAAAAGAGGCTGCTGAATCTTGAAAGGGTAGCGGTGACAACAATGGGAAAATAACTATGTATTAGTAGAAACATCCGAGCAGCCTGAAGAAAATAACTTATCAGTGAGGCTAAAATAAAAAAAATAAAAAAATAAGGCTTCAGTTTGCTTGTGAGAATAAAGACTCTGGACTCGGGATTTTCACTGTCCCAGAGTGATGTGTGTACCAGGGTGAAAAGAGAGGCAGATGAAGTGATGCACCCATCATGCCAAGCGAGCGTCTACCTCGTGAGCCTTCCATCACTAGATTATTTTTCTTCTTCGATGATGCAGCCATATTCTAAAGTGGCAATGCCGGGATTCGCTGGGCTCAAATTGTGAAATAGAGTGTCAGGGGCCGTAAAGTTTCATTTGCTCACATAGACTATCCACCAGTGTCCAGACCTTAACGGTTTGAAATTGCATTAACTTACTAAAAAGATAGCACTCTCAATGCGTGCCATCCTGGATGATAAAGGTGTTCAAGAGGGAAAAAAAAGTTAAAGTGCCTTTTATGGTCAGGCGGTGTTTAAGTAAACCTCTTTCCAAGACAAGGCTCAGTTTGGGGTGTTAGTCCACCAGCAACAAAAGACAAGCATGTTCACGCAGACCGGCACGCCCAATAATGTAATATGTCTCCCTATAGTCAAACATGCACTTTACCCTGCTTTCAAGGTAATCTCTGCTTTCTAGGTACATAGTGGACTTTGAAATTGCAGGTGAAAAAATAAGAGACACTGAGCTCTAAACTCTTTTGTAACCTTGACCTAGTGGAGCCAATTATTTAAAACTGACATTCATGATCTTTAACCTTTTTCAATTTTCTTTTAAATCTGTTATTACGTTCCCCACTGTGTGTGTGTGTGTTCATGTACTACTTGCTTGAAAACATATGACTGTATGCATAGTCACATGACCCTGCCTTGTACAATCCACAACATGGAAACTCCTTGTTTGAGAAAAACCTCAAATAAAGCGATATCTGATCCACTTCAACAGCTTATACCAAAAGACAAATGCATTCCCCACCGTTTTGAAATCATTTTGGCTTCTTTGAACGTAGAGAGACAAAACATTTCAATTGACCGACCTTGCACTTGCAGCACACTCATGTTGCCAAATACAAAGAAGCTGTATAGATAAACCTCCCCCTACTTACCATGTAGTGTGCTACACAGCATGGTTGCCGTTTTGTCGTGCTGTCCAGATATCGAGCAACAACCTTCACAAGTTATATTCTACCTTTTTTAGCTGGCCAACTATCTTTTTACATTAAATTAACGACATCTCCATTTCAAGCAATGTGTGCTTTGGTTTTAACTGTTGAAAATATTCAATAAACGGCCAAAAATAGTTTATCTGTGTGCATTTTCCTTCATTTATTTTAAAATAACAAGGACACTCTTTCATAAGAAAAACATTCCAGTTTTAATACTTGAGCATATTTACAGCAAAACACCTTGTTAATGGTCTGACAGCAGACAAACACGTGAAATAATCACTCATTAATTGTAACAGAGGTAAAAATGTATTAATCGTGATACTGATTTAAGGTCACATCACCCAGCACTAGTCAGGTTGACAAAAAAGGAAAAAAAAAGAAAAAGAAATGTGAAATTCAGAATTAAATTACACAAAAGCTTGTAAAGACAAAGAGTCATAGACTGACAGCAAAGCGCTCACCATACTGGGTCGTCATTGACGGCATCGTCAAAGAACAAGATGCAGAGACAAAATATTCCCACCAAAAGTGCGTGGAACGTTGACACCGTCCTGAAATAGAAACCAAAACAAAAACATTGCCATGACAATCTCCTCCTTGACAAAGGCAGATTTTTCCAAAAGAAAAAAAAAAAGAAATATCAAGCATTTTTCTTTTAATTCATCAAATGACTTCTTGAAGCTACTCTGTGATTAGGAGATGGAAACTCTTTGCCCTCACAGCCGATCAACTAATTGCTTGTCATGGTTGCACACAGATTCAGACCAATTAGACTTAGAGATTAAATACTGCAGAAGGGTCAGACAGAGCGGCACAGAGTCCCAGCCAGTCCTTCACACAGCATGACAGTCCAGCAGCTCTCAGCAGTCACTCAGTGAGACGGTGAGACAGCAGCACCGACTGCAACCCTGTTGAAATCGAATGTGTGAAGTCACAGCCCTCTACAGGGATCTTCACCACGAGGATCTAATCATTCAGTTTTACGTGCTCATAATGCTGGTGACCATTTCAGGTTCACAAGTGCTCCCCTGAGTCGTAAACTGAGTATGAAGGAGAGTGAAAATGAGACTGCTGCCAGATCAGTCTGAACATCACACAGCTTTGAATTCACTTACACCTGTGTGGCAGTAAAAACCACAGCGGCGTATGCGTCTCACTTACCACACAAACACAACCACTCCAACCATCTATGCAGCAAATGAGACGCTCTCAGGACGGCGACGTGACATGTGGACACGTTTAATGTTACAGGGATGATCTGATTGCTGCGGTTGTGCATTGTATTATGGGATACAGTGTTCAAGCCAGACTGGTTAGAAACATACTGGAATATTTTTGTTCCCAAAGTGGAGCACGGATTGTCTAACTGTTTTCATGCGGTTTTCTACATTTTGGCAAAAAACAGAACATGCTGGTAGTATGGAACGTGCAACATTTGCTCTCAAATGGATGAAAGCTGAGGAAAATCAGCGTAACAAATATGGAAGATCGTTTTGAATTCATTATTGAATTTACTGCTGCAGACCGACTTGTGTAGGAAACGTTTTTAATGCACTCATCTGCGATTGGCATACAGTCAGAGCCTTAAAGCCTGGTTCTGCTAGGGGTGCTGAGAGGGATGATGGGGAGGTGTCTTTATTGCCTTGTGCATGATGATTACATGGGACTTAAAGTGAAGATTTGATGCAATCTGTTGGGTCCTTTTGCCAAGCTGTGTTGTTGTTTGTTTGTTTGTTTTGTTTTTTTAAGTTAAATGACTTTATATGAATATACATTGGACTAAACTTTTTTTTTTTGTATCTTAACCCTATGGAAGTTATCCATAACATTTGTCTGAAGTCATCAATAAGTTTTGTGAATGAAAATTAGTCGTAGGGACATTAAAGCAGAGCTTAAAAAAACAAGACTGTTTAAAAAGACATGGCTGCAGAAATGTGGGAAAGAAAAAAACCTTCAAACCATTTCGGTGTTTTAATCAAACTTCCTGTCATCACTCTGAAACAGCAGCAACGCTGCAAAACATGCAGCTTTTTATTTTAACATGTGCGACTCAGACTCACCTATAAATGGAAACATGCCACAGGAAATACACGACGTGCACATCTGTGCATGTCTTTCAACATCTAAACACTTATCAGTGTCACAATCTCTTCCATGCAAAGGATCCAAATATATAAAAGAGACATAATAGATTTGAATCGATGTCAGATCACCTGGAGTTCCACTCCACCTTCTGCTTTTCGCTGAGGCCCAGGAAGCCAGAGCTGATGCGCATGGACATCCAGGGACTGACTCTGTGGAAGAGCCACTGGAAGGTGAGGAAGCTAGTCACTGAGATGGTGAGGATAAGCTGGCTGAATGGGTCCATGGCCACCCAACCTCACTGTTGGAGAGCAAAGAGGGAAAAAGAGTCAGGGTTAGAAGTTTTAAAAAAAATAAAAAGCTAATTTTCATCATAATAATCCAAACAATATTAGTCAACTTTTTGCTTTTTGGCACATTGAGATTTGGCCACACTAGAGTATTGATCAAGCACTGAACCCGCCAGTAGGGTCCCTGTTAATTTTCAACTCATCTACAGAAACAGAGACGTCTTTGACCTAAAACAGAAAAAGTGCCCTTTTAACCAAGCTGAGTCATGATCAACTATATGACTAGTCATGAGATTTCCCTGCCATCAATTATTCTCCATCTGCTTCTTTATGCCACCTAAAAACTGTCCAAAACCACTAAAAAAAATAAAATAAAAGATGTTTTCTTGAATTTTTGAATGAACATCTAGTGCATCACAACAGATAAAGTCCAGGCTTAAACTGAAGATAAAGTAAAGACATGCTGTCCATGTACTGAGAAAGCCTTTGTGGATTTATCTTCTAAAACCACACACACACACACACACACACACACACACACACACACACACACACACACACACACACACACACACACACACACACACCTCCTCAACAGCATAAATGTCCAGCTCATATTCATCCATGCTCATTATCAGAGATTGGAACCTTAAGATGCTGCCATAAGCTCACTATTAACTTTGTCTCATTTATCATAAACCTAAAAGCACAAGCACACACTATGACCTATTATCACAATAACAATTTGAATCTCTATTATTTTACAACTTACAGCTCCAGGACACATTGCATAACGAAATGAATGAACCAATTACAAAGAGTTCCAAATCCACATTGCATGTGAAAGCCTCAGCGCATGAAAATAAAGCCTCAGATGCATTTAGTGATCTCTTTTCAGAGAATCCTGTACATAAAGATAACCAGCGTGAATAATCAAATATTATTATGGTAATTACACTCATGGTGACACACTGTTTCATGATTAATCTGAGGCAGGGAGGTTTGCATAATGCAACCACTCTGGTGGCCTGAATATAAAGACCAGGATTTTTCTGGAGCTCCATGAGTGGAACTCCAGAGAAAATGTGTTCAAACTTCTGCCTTTCGCTGTGACAGATTCCTCTTCACCAGCATCCAGAACATTCCTGCACTTGTGTGCCACTAGGATCTATTATGTTATTAAACTTTCATGATATATGACCATATTTTGGTGACTGGAACAACACTTCTTTAGTTTATATGCACAGAAAAACAGAACAGACTCAGCCCATGGTCTGTACGCCAACAAAATGCTCTGATAGCCACAGATGGAGCTGCTTGTGAATATTCCTCTCTCGAATCTGGCCACGCTCCCCGTTAGTCTGCAAATGCAAGTCAGAATCCGACACTGACATTATGACTAACATGCTCATCTGACAGAGAAAGCAGGACATGTCTACAGGCAAGGACTCCGACGGATGTAGGTCTCAAAAGCAGTTTCAAGCACAAGTCAAGTTTTCTCTTTAAAACTGCAGCTGCAGAATAGAGATAGCACTACTGCGAGACAGGGTTTCACTCGACCATTAAGTGTTGTACCATGCACCCTTATGACCACTAATGGTAATTCAGCAAAGTTTGACTTGTATACAGCTTCATTTGATGTGTTCATTATGATAGTTTTGTGTGGTTGTAGGCGAAAATGCTCTGGAACTAGTTGAAAGCTGCTCCAGTGGTGTTTTTTTGTAAGAATACAATTGTTTGCAGAGTTAAGTGGAGAAATCGTAGAGGTACTGTATCTCTCCACTCAGTTCTTAAAAAACAAAAAAAAAAAAAAAAAAAACAAATTCCTGAAAATCAGGAAGTGAGGCTATGTTTGTATTTACCAGCTAATCTACCAAAGAATTTCCTTCAAATTTCCATGTTGGTTGAGAGTTCTTGCATAATGACCTGTATGTTGTTTTTCCATGCGCCCGTCATGACCGTGTTTTAAAATACATCTGGCACTGATATAATCACAAGAGCATTCCTCGACAAATCTCATCTACCACTCTGGACGTGCAGTAAAGGGAACATCATTAGCCATAACCATAGCTTGTATATCATATGCAGCCTTATCACCACAGTAAACAGGAGATAGAATATAAGAACACTCTGTAAAGACCACAGATGTCGACACAAACTTTTAAAAAGGAGAAAATCCTTTTTTTTTTTTTTTTTTACACATTTATGCCACTTCCACAGCTAAATCAATGCAGCACAGCCTTGTTTTCACCTGGATACAAAGATACAAACAAGGATGGACATTTCTTACTAATAAAAGTAAACGTTTTAAAAAATACTGATACAAAAGGCAAAAAAACAACCAATATGACAACTAAATTTGAAATCACCATCACAGAACCAGTTTTAGAAGACAGATTTGCTGCCTTAAAACACATGTAATGTCCCTGTATAAAAATAACACTATACCTGCTAAAGATGCCCTGAAACATTTCCCATGGAATACATGAATGTTTTTTTTTTAAGAAATTGGCTGCAAAACGCACAACTCTCTGAAGCTCAAACCTATTATTTCAAATGAGATAAGCTCTTTTACAAACTACTATTTTTGTATCTTTTCTGGTGACTGGCATCCAGCCGATATGGTTTCCTAACACAGTGAGTAATCCACAAATCCAACCAATTTATTTAATTTTTTTACTAAACCTAACTGTTTTGTAATGCTTAAGCCATATCCAGGTTTCAGCTTGTGAAAACTGATATGGAGAGTATAACAATGCAAAGTTCAAACAGTACTGCTCCGAACAGGGAGTGAGCCGAGTGTCTTGCTTGGCAGCTCTGGCTCAACCTGCATCTTACAACTGTTTATTTAATTTGCATCTAAAATACAAGCAGTCCTGTATATATTTATATACATTTTCTCAATTTTACGTGAAAATACACAGTCTAGCCCGACACCGAGAGCACATTCACTGGCAAGTGTTTTGGAAAAGGGGAGCAGAATGTGCTCCTGTTGTAAATGTGGATCACCGCAGCATGGTTCTACTAAACCAATTATGTTTTACATTTTATTCAGTTTAGAGTCTGGGCCTCTTAAAAATTTTTCTTCTAGGCCACAGTCGAAACCCTGAACTACAGTCCACTACAATCAATGTCCAAATGCAGATTTGGGTGAACAGTGTCTTCAATCAGACAAAACAGATCCAAAATTATGAACTTTGGCTCATGACCAGAGCCCATGTGTCAGGGACAGGAGTCTTAACGAGGCCAAACAGATTGTTTTCTGAGAGTTGCATTTGTTTGTTTGCATTAAGTAATCATTTGGTAAAAATCCAAGACAGTTCACTTTTAAAGCCAGACAGCACCAGCCAAAACTTTGGCCACCTGATCAGGCATGCGTTTGTCTGTGTCCAAACCTTTAAACGGGAACTGTACTTACAACTTCCACAGAAAAGAGATGAGACGCCAAAAACGCCAAACTGGTCGTGGTGATTCAAAGGAATGCTTGAGCTGAAGCAATAATGCACTTCACTGAATCATCTGCCTCATAAAAAAGTCATCAAAGACCTTGAATGCCATTTCATTTTTGCCATTACAAATAAATGAAAATACTTCAGGAAATCATTGTGTTTGCCCTGGATATCTGAGTAACACTATTCTCTGGCTCACTTGCAAAGAAAAGAGGAGGATTGCTTTACTTTCACACGTGCACGTTTGAGGCCTATAAATGCAACATAGGGCATGGTTGCCAAGGGCAAATGGTGACAAAGGTCGACATAGGACACATGAGAGGAAACAGCTGAGGCACCCAAGGCAACAAATCACTAGAAGTGAACAGGGCTTCAGTGGGTTTACATGAAAGTTAAACAGAAAAGGGTACAAAATCCAAGGAGGGCAAGTTTTAACATTTGTTGGCAGAGATCATTCTCTCAAGTGAATATCTGTTTTATTGCTACAGAAATATGAAAACGATATCAAGCCAACCATTTTAAAAAAAAAAAAAAAACTTTCACATTAGCTTTTGGAGTCAACTGCAGTCAAAATCGTATATTAATATGGATATAATTAATTAGCTTGACCAAGGCACCGGTGTGATGTTTTTCAGAGTCCCACGGACTCATTACTGCAGCAAATATTGGCTTAAATTATGACATTTTCAGCAAAGCTTAAAAATCTCTGGTCTGATGCTTCTGTGAAATGAAAGTGATTTGTGCGTCTCCATCGTACACGACTGCAAAATCTTTTTTTTTTTATTATTTTTTTTTTTTTTAAATATCTCTACCGGAAATATTGTTTTGTCAGTTTAGATTTCCCCACAACGGCTGTCAAATGCGCTTGCGTAACACGGGTATACCTCCTTTTTTTAAAGGAGGAAATGATGATAGCCCCACGAAAATAACTTATGGTATGTACAGTCCGTCAGACGCGCTGGACAGCTTTCATTGCCCCCCTCAAACGCACAAACAATCACCCGGATCATAAAGACATTGAGATCTTCCCTGAAACTGGGAACGCGGTGTATGGAAAAGCCCACGCAGGGCCAGTTCACGCCGCATTGGCAGTCCAGCTGCTGTTTATGTGTGGAGCAGAAATAACCAGGGCCTAGTCCGCGTCTCCGAGTCTGTGGTCGGCCGACCCGCGTACATGACAGCGGAGACCGACGCACGCCACACGGACTCACCTTATCAATTTCATTCAGATGATTCGCGTCTCGCTCGCACAGTCGCTCACGGTTCCAGAGGAGCGTATGAGGAGTCAAAGCCATGTCCAGTCATTTTCGATAAACAACATGACAGCCCGCCTCCTGCTCCGCACGCGTTAATGACGACCCGTGGGGGATCCAGCGGGGCTGCGGCTCGGTGCCTGTGGCGGGTTTAGCTGTGTTTACCGACGATCCCGACCAACCAGACCCGTGCATAACTGCTGCAGAGGTGCAGATCGTGCAGCTCGACGCTCGATTACAGAAGCGATGATGGTGATGATGATGATGATGATGGGGGTGGGCGGGTGGTGGAGGAGGAAGAGGAAGAGGAAGAGGAGGGGGTTAGTGTTAGCGTGTGGTGATTGTGAGGTGACGCTCGCTTTCTCTCTCTGGGCTCAAATTACAGCTCAATTCTTAAAGATACACACGCGTATGCTCACATTTACAACGCCATGGTCTCCCCTTGTACACCCAGTGTCTAAATACTCATCATTTGTTAAACTGATTCAGGACAAAAAAAAAAAAAAAAATGAAAGAAGCTGCAGTCACGGTCTGCTGGTTTTTACTCATCAATAAACGGTACTACCAGAGCGTGACACCAACGTCATTGACCAGGATTCACACAGTGGCCCCACAGCTGATCCAATGCCAATGTATGAGTCAGCTATGTTTGCACCCCCACCCCCCAAGAGCAAGTAATCTGGAAATCTGTTACTGTAAATTTTACAATGTGGCATATGGATGTGTTTGTCAGTTTGCTGGGAATTGAATTGTAGTACAGAGATAAAAAAAAAAAATCAAAGAGAGAGACAATCAATGCTGCCAGATACACTGTAGTGATTATTTTGTCTGAAAACGTCCCTTCAGGATTCATTTGAAGGATCTGTACTTTGTCAATAAATACAGGAGAAAATCTGTGACATTTTTAGAGCAATATTGCACAAGAAAGATTGGAAAGGATTTGCCTAATTCTTCTTCTAAAGTTCAGTTCAATTAAATTTTATTTATATAGGGTCTATTTCAATACAGGTTGTCTCTAGGTGATGTCCAGAGACTTAGAACGCGAAAAGCTCCCCTGGTGGGGGGGGGGGGGGGGGGGGAGATCAGAAAGAGAGAATGAAGAACAGAGAGAGAAGAGACAAAGACACACCGCCAAAGGTACAAAAAACAAGATACATAAGTATAACTGTAACTATAACAGCAGAACTAAGACTTCTATGTTTATATGACTGATACATGGTTAGTTGGTGGACTGCAGAGACGACCATATAAACAGGTGTAGACAGCAGACACTGGGATGGTCAGAGGGTGGGACTGCAGGTCAGGATGTCAGCAGGTATCCAACAGAGACATCTACAGAGACAGGTGGAGGTAAACACTGAGGTGGTCAGAGGGTGGGACTGCAGGTCAGCATGCAGCTGCTCAGGCTCTTGCCTGCAAACATATACAGAAGAGAAAAAGAGGAGGCAGACCAGCACAACAAACTACAACAACAATGGAGCACAATTATGCTTATGAGATACTTCTTGTTAATAACTGAGTATTGTGCTGAAGAAGGGAAAGAGAAACAGAGGAGGGGCTCCACTCAGTGGATCATGTTGGTGCCCCCCTGCAACGTAGGTCTACAGCAGCAGATCCAGGATGAAGCTGTGTTGAAGACCAGCTGCTCTAGTCTGGTCCTGTAGCTGCAGCTCTGACAAAGTGCATAATATCATTAAAAGGTTCAAGAGATCTGGAGGAATTTTAGTACATAAAGGAAAAGTGTGCTAGGCTGTACATCCATGATCTCTGATCCCTCAGACAAACTTTGCTTCAACACCCCATCATTCATGAATACCTGATGTAACCACATTGCCAAGGGATTACCTTGGAAAACTGTTGTTAAGCACTACAACATGGAGCTAAATTGACTTAAAAGTGTTCTTTGCAAATACAAAGGAAAAAATATGTTTACTATTGAGATCTCGGTGCTTGGAGGAATCTGGGATGGAACACTGGAAACCTGTTTTGTAGTAAGATAAGTCAGTCTTCTAGATCTTTTTAAAAGTGATGTGTCCCCCTGTGCTCCAGACCAAACATGAAAAGGACCGCCCAGGCTGTTATCAGCACAAGAATAAAAGCCAGGACATGAGCAAAATATGCTGCCCTCAAGAGGACATTTTCCAGGGACACCCACAACATTTTCAACCAGGTAAAAGGGGGTATTAGATTGGTCTGCATGGAGTCCTGAGTTGTCTCATCTGGAAACTGCTTGGAGAGTTTGGAGGAAAAAACAAAGTGACATCAACAAGTCCATACTAATGTACACCTTAAAATATATATATCTTATACATAACTGTATAAGAAAGTATAATACAGTGAAACAGTATGAACACGAATAGATCTATAACAAATAAAACAGAACAGTAAATAATCACAATAAAAAGAAAAATACCACAAAAAGGGGGAGAGAGCTTGTGCAAGAACTTGTGCAAGATACTTGTTAAATCATACAATAAGTGCCTGGTTTGTGGTTGTTTTGTGTCTCCCTCAGTCTGGATGAGTCAAGGGTTTGTTTCATAACCCATTCAAGATAAGAGTGCAGTTTCTTTAAAACATTCAACAGCTGTTCCAGTGTCTTATCAGATCAACTGTGTCTCTTGTTCGGTTCACATGTCAACAGCAATATGAATTCCACTCATATAAAACATTCGGGGGGGCTGATGACAGATTAAAAAGCCAGTGGGTTCAATACAAACTCATATCTTTAACAAGCTCGATGAGCAAGGGACTCAGCTCTGAGAACCAGTCAGGCCCGTGTCATTAAAAGCTGAGTTTCAGCGGTGCAGACAGATGGACATTGTTAGATGGATGGCATCATTCCTCTAGGTAGAAACCGCGTCTCGTTCCAGATTACTCACTTGTTTTCACTGTCCTCCCTGGTGGAAGGCTTTAACTGTGGCAGCTAAGGAGGAGAACACTAGTACTAACATGTATAACGTGATAAACAAAAACTGCCTGGCTGAGCGTTAGGACAGCACAAACGACTCCTTCAACAGACAAGCGCTTGTCATCTGTCATCTGATGACTGGTTTGTCAGGTTTGTGGCTGTTAAAACCCAACCGGCTGATGTAAATTTCAACACAACATGTTACTTAAAAAGATCTACTTCAGATATTGTGACAACAAGTCTTAACCCTTTATAGTGCAGCCAATAAAATACTTTAGAAGGACCATTTTCACTTTGCAACCTTATTGTATTTTATTTTCATAGTATGTAGGTCTACTTAAGTAAGCAAATATGATTACTTGCCCACTTAAGGGCTATAACTGACAAATCTGTGTGGATAAACACCCAAGTTTACTTTTCATTTTAGTTGTACACGTTCATCATCATTGTGAAACAACATTTTGGAAAACTTCTCTGCAAAAATGGTAGCAAAATACTTCTGGATTAGTATCTACATTTCAAAATAAAAATAAAAAGTATAAAAAAACCAACATATCTTGTATTGATTTAAAAAGTGTTTGCCAGTCATGTAGTGAGTCAGCACTGGGCACCAGTGCAAGTAATACGGACCATGTCCAGCACTCTAATGCATGATTCTGTCAAGGTTCAATAGTTATAGTTGATGTCGAAATGAAACACAAAGGTATGAGTGCTTAAGATACTGTATGTTTCGATGTGAAAAAGTGTGGTAACTGTATTGTTATTTATTGTGAATTTATATAAACAAGTGCATGAGAGTGTGTAGAAATACTTGGGACAAAAGTGCACTGTCATAGGTGCAAACAACATATAAGCTGTTAGCTGTCATATAGAAGTTTCAAGAATAAGTTATCCCTGTCCTTGCGTCGGTACTCCGGCTTCCTCCCGCAGTCCAAAAACATGAATACTAGGTTAATTGATGCTTCTAAATTGCCCATAGGTGTGAATGTGAGCGTGGATTATGGTCTGTCTCTGTATTTGGCCCTGCAATGTACTGACGACATGTCCAGCGTGGACCTTTGCCTTTTGCCTCCAATGCGTCGGGATAGGCTCCGACAGACCCCCGTGACCATGAGAAAGAGTAAGCATAGATAGATATATAAGTATAGATAATAGATGGAGGTTTGCGCCCTCTAAAGCAGTGAAAAATAAGACATTTAAAAATCTGGGCAACATGTTACGTGAACAACAGCTATGCACTAAACAGGTTTCCAGTGAAAAGCAGGTTGGAGGACCACCTTAAAAGAATGAGGGTAGGGGAGTGATGCTTGAAATGAAAGTAAATTTTGTGAGAAATGAAGTAAAATAACCATGAAATATCAATGATAAAAGTATGAAATTTTCTATGCAGGGGATCCCAATGTATAGTTAAAAAAGAACCTTTTGTGTGGTTGTACACAAGCTGTGTTTGTTGTGAAAGTAAATGTGTGTAGCTTTAAAAAGCAAGGAAATGGTTCCATATGGTATAAATGTCCCATATGACACTACTGTTCGTAACCTACGTGTTTTATCTATTAAAGCATTTCTTCATCTTCTGATTTGTATTAAAAAGGTCCCATTGGGTTCCAAACCGTGTTACTTAGTGGGTTGCTATGTGTGTGACGATTAAATCTGCATTAACAACCATGTTAAAATGTCCAAGTTTAGTGCAGAAAAATCCATCTATTTTCACACTGGATTGAACAAATAAGTGAAGCCTTTGCCTGTACTTTTAGGATTGAAATGAAGGCGGGATGTGGTAGTATTTAAATTGTTATGTATTTGTTTAGTTTGTAGCACATGAATTGAGTTTTTCTGAAGCAATAAGGTCGTGGTTAATTAGGAGGTAGTATGGCCACACAGGTGAAAGTTTGAATTCGTATTGATCGTTGGTGAGTGTGTTGTTTTTGAATGAGTTGCTGGGCATGAAGGAAGAGGCATGAAGTGGTATTTTGAAGAGAGTATGTGTTGTTGTTGTTGTGGTGATTGTCCGAAGAGAGGCTGTAATAGGTGTTATTTGGTGCGTTGCAACGTGTGTGTGTGTTGTAATGTAAGAAGGAGCAGTTGTGGTTGAATGTGGTTGAGGGGATTCGAACTCGGATCTCCCGGTCCTTAGTCCGTGACGCTTCCGCTACAGGTAGCACAGGTCCCGCGCACATTGCATTTTGTCAGTTTGTATTTGTATTTTGGACGAGAACGAGTGGCAAAGTAGGTGAGGAAAATGTGAAGTCGCTCACTTGTTATGACTTATGTACGTGCTTGTGGCACGTTGTGTTGTAGCTGCTCCTACACTTGTCCATCGGGAGTCATTTACCAAGAGCATTATTTCCCGAGCAATGAATTGCGAGCGTAAGTGATGGTCCTGGCATGTGAGCTGAAGTGAGGACAATGGCGGACCTGCTCCGGCAAAGTCAACTACTTGGCTTTTGTAGTTGTGTTACGTAGAGGAATCCACTTTTTAATAATAATAATAATAATAATAATAATAATAATAATAATAATAATAATAATAATATGGTTGTTCTCAGGTATGGTTTTGATGGGTACCATTTTATAGGGGTAATTATAATGGGCTACATATATTTAAAACCCATTGGTTTTTAATCTGATTTTTTTTCTCTCTAATGTATGATGTCAACTGTTCATGCCACTGTCCCACCAGGTGTATGTTCCTAATGCTGATAAAAAAAATTTTGATGTGTTTACAAATGCCAACATGTTGAGTAAAACAAAAATAAATAATGATCAGAAATATGTCTGTTTGGAGGAATTCTTGAGTTCTGGTAAGCCATCAGTCACAAACTACGTAGAAACTAAAGAAAATAATCACCTGTTTATGACTCCAATGTCATCTTAAAGCGTGTGAAAACTTTATAAAATTAAGACCTTTAGAGTATGTTCAAGTGGACATTTAAAAGATATCAACTTTTTAATTTTTCTTTTTTTTAATTATTGTATTTATGTCCTGTAGCTTTTTTGAAGTTCTCCATTCCACCTGTCAGCAAAGGAGTCAGGGTTTATGATGAATCAGGAACTGAGGTGGATGCAGAGGTCTTTGCAGAAGTTGCACAGCTTCCCAGTGCTGGTGTATTTACCATTCAATTTAACAGCGGTAATGTACACGTCTTTTAGCACAGTGAACACCTTTAATTCAAGAGCAAGTTAACTTTGTTTTGTGACTGAAAAAAGTATATATCTATTGCTATGTTCCTATTCTCTTGGTAGGTTCCCAGGTTCCCATTTTGACTGCTTCTACACCAGAATCCACTTTTTAATAATAATAATAATAATAATAATAATAATAATAAATGTGTCAAATGTATTTGAGATATGTAGGATAAAAATTAAAAAGTGGGTTTCGGGTCCTGGACTTGGTCACCTGCTGTGGCCTATGTGGTGCTTGTGCAACGCTGAGTGTACATATAACTGGTGGCTAATGCTATACTGGCGTGCACGGGGTGTGCACATCTAACTATTGCTATACTTGTCCATCAGGATACACTGGCCTGGGCGCACAGCGGTGACCAGTCCAGCCAGTACCTTTGTTTTGTGACTGAAAAAAGTATATATATATTGCTATGTTCCTATTCTCTTGGTAGGTTCCCAGGTTCCCGTTTTGACTGCTTCTACACCAGAATTAACCAGCTCACCACTGAATGTTTCATCATGTAGTTCTAAGGACACAGTGGTCCTCGAACTTGCATCGTGCAGTTCTGATGATACAATGATCTTGGATGAGGATTGTACCCCTTCTAGAAAACGGCAGAAGGCAAATGAAGATGCCAAACAAGTAAGTTGATGTTGATTGATTCATTTGTTCACTGTAGCTTAAGATGTATTGACTCATTTGACAAAAACTCTTTAATTTGGGGGAATTGCTGTCCTATTTATGTTCCTTAAAGGTTGTTGAATTGGCATTAACCAAGAAACCAGGTGGAGACCAAGTTGTTAGGGAATACAGCCGTACAAAAAGTCTGACTGATTCCTCACGCCGACAGATGATTAATATTCTTGCTGCAGATATGACTGAACCCCATGGGTAATGTGGATATGTGTGTTCCAAGCACTTGTTTGCCAAGTTTTTGGTGAAATATTTGTGCCACCCAGATAATATTCTAATACTGTAAAATCTAAAATATTTTGTATTCATTCCTTCTCAGGATGGCACCACCACGGCATGTGAGAGAGATGTATGCTCGAGGCATAGTTGAGATGTTCCCTTACCTGATGGATCCATATTCCCAAAATGGATATGTAAGTTCCAAATGGGCAGCACAGTGGCTTAGTAATCAGCACTGTTGCCTCACAGCAAGAAGGTTCCTGGTTCGATTCCCGACTTGGTGGGTCTTTCTGTGTGGAGTTTGCATGTTCTCCCTGTGCTTGCGTGGGTTCCCTCCGGGTACTCCGGCTTCCTCCCACAGTCCAAAAACATGCAGGGTAGGTTAATTGATCTTTCTAAATTCTCCCTAGGTGTGAATGTGAGTGTGATTGGTTGTTTGTCTTCTCTGTGGCCCTGGATAGACTGGCGACCTGTCCAGGGTGTACCCCTGCTTTCGCCTGATATGCGTCGGGATGGGCTCCGACAGACCCCCGTGACCCGGAAACGGATTAAGCGGGTATAGAAAATGGATGGATGGGTGGAAGTTCCAAATGTTATGCTAAAATGTTTACAATAGGGCCTATTTGGGAGTAAGGTCTAATAGCCACCAATACTCAGTTTAATCATTCAAAATAAAATAAAATATGATTAGATATTGGAATGACTTGATATAATGCAGACTATAAAAGTATAATGCTTACTTCTTGTTTTTAATTTGAAAGGAACATTTTTATGACCCTGAAAGTGGCACAGGGTACTTGGCATGGAGGCTCAAAACCATACAAAGGAATAGTTCTTCATCACAAAGCAGAAGATCACCACATCAGCAGGCTGGTGGAGGGCTGTTAGCTAGAAGAAATGCTTTGTTTCAGCCTGAGATCATCCTGACTGAAGAGCAATGCAAAGAGGCCATATCCTTTATGAAGTATTCATCTGATGAGGACATCATAAAGCAGAAAATGAAGATGACATTTGAGTATCGTCACAATATGGTACACAGCAAAGATAAATCCTCAGATGTCTTGGCGGAGTTTCCACGCTTCAGAGACATCAAAGGACTGGTAATTAAATATTTAAACAAACAAATGATCTTGGCAGCACGGTGGCTTAGTGGTTAGCACTGTTGCCTCACAGCAAGAAGATTCCCGGTTCAATTCCCGGCCCGGTGGGTCTTTCTGTGTGGAGTTTGCATGTTCTCCCCGTGCTTGCGTGGGTTCCCTCCGGGTACTCTGGCTTCCTCCCACTGTCCAAAAACATGCAGGTAGGTTAATTGATCATCCTAAATTCTCCCTAGGTGTGAATGTGAGTGTGATTGGTTGTTTGTCTTCCATGTGGCCCTGGATAGACTGGCGACCTGTCCAGGGTGGACCCCTGCCTTTCGCCTACTATGCGTCGGGATAGGCTCCGACAGACCCCCGTGACCCGGAAACGGATAAAGCGGGTATAGATGATGGATGGATGGACAAATGATCTTGATGTAAAAATGCACTAGTTAACTGTTGGTATGTCTTATTGCAGATTGACCAAGACTTTATCTTGCAATTTGAAGACGAAGTGGCTGCAAAGTTTTTGGAATTGTTAGTCAAAAACCCTGCACTCCATATAAAACCCTTCCTGTTTGAAAATTACGTAACTATTCCACAAGATGAAAAAAATCAACTGGACAAAATTTCTAGACGTTTGACCTCTCATTCAACAGGTTAAAAACTGAAGAAGCTGCTCAAACGAGAGACGAAACGTCTTCAAACCAGAAACTTTGTCCAGTTGATTTTGGTTTTCTCCATAACAAAAATTGTCATCATACTATGACCTGGATGACTGAGAATCTACACAAACATGTTGTTCATAAAATGGTGTCTTGTTATTGAATGTTTTTAAACTTGAACGCACAGCATGACAATGAGAAAATATTTACTTTATGGTCTTGAGTTGGTTTGTTAATTGTGACTTAAACAAGGTACCTTTTTATGTGAATTTCCCAAACCAATATTTAATGCAGTTGGGCTCCATTGACCTACATTAAACAGTGTAAAAACATCCTAATTTTTATTGTGTTTACAGTTAAGCAAACAAAACACAGATTTTTGACCAGTTTTGGATTTCTAATATATAGGGTTATCTTTTCTTCCTACAAAGGTGGCCTACTGTGTTCAAACAAAAGGTCATCCTGCAGAGTAAGGATCTCCCCTCCTCAAGCAGCCTTGAAGATCTGATCCATTGTGCAGAAGCTACATCACTTGACAAAGAAATGGATGACATTATTGCTTCTGGTAGTTATTTATATAGTTTTTTAATAACAACATTTTTTGTAGCACTTCAACCAACTGTTTCTCAAGTTTGTTTTCAGCCTAAAGATTGTGGTTAAAATGTACAAGTCTGGTGCCATTATGTAATCAACTTTTTATATGTGTGCAGGATGGGACAGTGATTTATCTTCGATCATTCTCCTGCTTCACCTGATTCTATTCTGTCACCAGATTATCAGAGCTGTAATCCAGATATTGAGAGCATGTCGTCTTACTTTTATTCAATCTGCCAAACTGTTTTAGATAATGTAGCTCCGCTGAAAACAAGGCTCTCCAGGTTGAGATCTGAGCCCTGGTTAGATGAGGCTACTCGAGCTGTGAGGCGGGAGTGCAGGAGAGCCGAGCGGAAATGGAAGAAAGACCGGTTACAAGTCTCCTTCCAGTTGTTGAGAGATAGCTGGCGATCTTATCAAAAGACAATGAAAGCTGCCAAGACGAAGTATTTTTCAGAAATTATTGCAAGTAACCGTCACAATCCTCAGGTTTTGTTTAAAACTATTAACTCTGTTTTAAATGCTCCACAATCGGCCTCTCTGGAGAACTCAACCAGGGTTTGTGAGATGTTCGCGAGCTTTTTTATTGATAAAGTTAGGAATATTAGGACCCTCATTACCCCTCTCCCTTGTACTCCCTCCATGTCTATCACATGTTCTACTGTTTTCCACCAGTTTGAACCTGTCAGTTCGTCTTATTTGGAGAAATTAATCAGTCAGATGAAGCCATCAGGGTCTCCTAATGATCCAGTTCCACCTCGTCTTTTTAAAGAAGTTTTTCCTACTCTGGCTCCTCATGTTCTAAGTATAATTAATGGCAGTTTAGTTCGTGGGATTGTGCCCTCGTGTTTTAAACATGCAGTAGTAACACCACTTATTAAAAAGGCTGGCTTGGACTCTTCCATTTTGGCAAATTTCAGACCCATCTCTAAGCTCCCATTCCTTTCGAAGGTTCTTGAAAAAATTGTGTATTGCCAGTTAATAACGTTTTTAGAAGAGAACAACATTCTTGAGGTGTTTCAGTCGGGATTTAAACCCCGTCACAGTACTGAGTCGGCGCTATTAAGGGTTTCTAACGACATTCTTTTAGCAACAGATGCTGGTCACTGTGTTGTTTTGGTTCTGTTGGATCTGGCAGCTGCCTTCGACACAGTAGACCATCAAATCCTTTTGTCTCGCCTAGAAAGCTGGGTGGGCATTCAAGGTGATGTTTTAAAATGGTTCAAATCATACCTAACGGAAAGGAGTTTTTGCGTCCGTCTTGGACGTACAGAGTCCTGCAGGACACCTCTTACATGTGGTGTACCTCAGGGTTCTGTTCTCGGACCTCTTCTGTTTTCATTGTACCTGCTTCCACTTGGTTCAGTTCTCCGTAAACATGGGATTTCATTCCACTTTTATGCCGACGACAGCCAGATTTATATACCACTAAAGCAGGAAGAAGCATATTCTGCTCAACAGTTATTACAGTGCATTGATGATATTAAGGCATGGATGTCATGTAACCTATTACATTTAAATCAGGAAAAGACAGAGGTTCTGTTATTTGGCCCAAGTGACATCTCTAAGGTACATGTCAATTTGGGTGTTTTAAATGATTATTTGAAACAGACAGCAACGAGTTTGGGTGTAAAACTGGACAGCAACCTAACTTTTAATGCTCACATTAGTTCAGTGGTCAAGTCCAGCTTTTTCCATCTGAGACAATTGTCCAAGGTTAAACCTCTTCTTTCTCGCTGTGACTTTGAGATTTTAATCCATGCTTTTATTACAACTCGTTTAGATTATTGCAATGCTCTTTATGTTGGAGTTACTCAGAAATCACTTGCTCGGTTGCAGTTAGTCCAGAACGCTGCTGCCCGTCTTTTGACTGGTGCGCGGAAACAAGAGCACATTACTCCCATTTTAGCATCACTTCATTGGCTCCCAGTTCGTTTACGCATTGACTTTAAAATTCTTTTATTTGTTTTTAAATGTCTTCATGGTCTCGCTCCTAAGTACCTATCTGACCTGATCCAGGTGTACACCCCTCCTCGCTCCCTCAGGTCAGCAAATCAGATACAGTTAGTCGTCTCCAAGACCAAGAGGAAACTGAGAGGTGACCGAGCCTTTTCAATCTTCGGACCAAAGATCTGGAATGAGTTGCCCCTGGACCTCAGACAGATGGACTCATTTTCCACTTTTAAATCTGCTCTTAAAACATATTTTTTCACTTTGGCTTTTAATTGAGTTGGAATCTGGAGACTGTATTGTATTTTAATTTTCTAATTTTCTTATGTCTGATTATTGCCATGCTCTTTTACTAATTTTATGCTTTGTTCAGCACTTTGGTGAACCTTGTTTTGTTTAAAGTGCTTTATAAATAAAGTTGAGTTGAGTTGAGTTGAGATTCCTCCAACAGCTCAGGGGCGCAAAAGGCCAGGCAAGGTTTCTGCATCTCAGGCTGAGAAACATCTTGTTGTCTTCAAGAAGGTTTGTATTAAAGTTAATAAGTATATTGTTGTGTGTTTTCTTTCCTCACCCCCTTGAGACAGGTGGGGTGTTTAGAAATGTGCATGGGCAGTTTGAGGAAAATGCATTTGTTTTCCCTGATTATAATGTTTAAGCACAATGAAATAAATTTAATAATTGTAATTGTCTCATCTTTTTCATCTTCAGAGTGGAACAAGCGTCCAAGAACATGTTGATGCCATCACCAGCACCACTCAACCCTATCTGCTTGCCATTGGTACTAAGAGGAGCACAGTCCAGGATTTCTTCGTTGTTCTTGACAAGCAAGTCATGTTGTCATGTTTTTGGTACGTTCTCTGCTTTTAGAAAGCATTTGCATGCTAAGCATTGTGAGCAAATGGAGCCTGAAGAGGAATCAGGTGATGCTGTTGACAGTGATGTTAGAAGTGACTCTCAGTTACCAATAAATGAAGAACCTGCCAGTGTCTCTCAAGTTGTGCCTGTATCTGACAAAAGTACTCTCGACTTGTGTGCATCTGCTATTGCACAACTTCAGGTTGCTGGTGTAGGCCAGGCGAATTTAAATGGCTTTGTGTCATCCATGGAAGAAGTTGTTATGGAGATACAAAGTCAAGCAAAAGCCACAGTGTTGAAATCTTTAGGTTCACAAGACACAAGTATGAAAATTAAAATTGAAAAAAGTTTTGAAAAACTTGAAAACCCTTTTACTTGTTTCAATTCGGAAACAAAACGAAGCAAGTATTTTCAACAAAAATGGAAAACTGTTGAACCAGTTGAAAAAGTGCTTGGTGTCAGATTGGAGAACCGAAGAAACAGATCTAGTGGAACATACAAACAGGTTGTTGTAACTGATAAGTTTGCATATGTTCCAATTCTAGAGACACTGCAGTCTATTCTCAGAAATCCAAATCTTGCAGATATGTTAACATCTAGCCACCTTTCCAAGGATGGGGTATATTTTGATATACAGGATGGGCTATATGTGAAGAGCCATTCACTTTTTTTTGGGTGTTTGCTGCGCAATATGCCATTGATATTTGGTGATTTAGTGCAGAAAGGCAATGAGTACTGGCATCTTTTATTATTGCTCCTGCAGATAGTTGATATTGTATTTGCTCCGGTTATAACAGATGGTATGACTATCTTTTTAAAATACATAATCATTGAGCATCATCAGCTTTTTAAGCATCTGTTTCCATCCAGAAACCTCTTGCCTAAACATCACTTCATGATACATTATCCACGATGTATAAGGAATATTGGACCAATTCTACATATGTGGTCAATGCGTTATGAGGCAAAACACAACTTTTTTTAAAACCCAACTGAAAAGTTTCAAAAATATCACCAAGACATTGGCTAAAAAGCACCAAAGATACATGGCCTTGCATTGGGAAGCCTTTAGTCATTTCAGATTAATGGTTGGTCCAGGAAAAATGGCTCAGCTTAAAGATTTGAAAGAGGGTCCTGAAATTACTGCCAAATGAAACACTGCAATGTCCACTAATGTTCTGTCTGTTAAGTGGGTAAAACACCATGGAACTGAATATAAATCTGGCCTAATAGTATGTGTTGAAGTTGCTAATGAGATGCCAGTATTTGATCAAATCCACTTATTTTTTGTCAAAGATGAGCAAGTTATTCTAGCTCTTTCTGGTGTCAAAACTGTTTGTTTTGATGAACATTACCACGCATTCAAAATATTGTTAAAGCCCTTCCAGACTGTGACAGTGTTAAATATTCAAGACTTGTTCTACTACAAACCAATGGATGTTCAAATGACATATGGACCCTCAGATACCTCCACTTACATAGTTCCATATTGCCATCTAATGCAAGTGTGAGCAGTGTTAATAAGGCATTTTGACATTGCCCTGCTTTTTTTTTTCTTCACTATTTTTAGTACCTCACAGTGAAAGGTCTCTTTCCATCCTTCAAATGGTAATGTTTGTGGCGTGAAATTTAATTTAAAATGTTTTAAATGTCATGTTTTTATTCTCAAATTTGAATAAAGACATTTTGAGAAAATGATGTTCTGCTGTTTTTCTGCTAACATTCTTAGTTTTTAAGTAAGCATTATTAGTACAATTTTGCAGGAAATTGCATTTTAGTTTAAAAAGTGTTAACACTAAAATTAACACTGGAGACTAATTTCTCAATGAACAGTGTCAAGTTTAACACTGGTGTGGGATACACTTATAGGAGTTAATTGTGATTAACATAACTGTTTGTAATTTGGCTTTGAAACGTTAAAGTGTTTCTTGTAAACAAGGTGTGGTTGGTTACTTGTGAAAGTGTGTGTGGTTATAGTAAGCAAGGAATTGCGCACATATGGTAGAAAGATCCCGCTGATATGTCCAGTGTTCGAGTGTAGACGCGGCCAGTCGTGCTCGGAGGTCCTTGAGGGGATTTGAACCAGGGTCTCCCGCTCTGAAGTCCGTCACGGTTCCCCTAAACGTTGGAATAAACAGAAAAGCTGGCGATTTTAACGGAGTAACATATACTTGAGTTTCATTGTCAGTAATAAAAATAAAACTAATATTAATATTAATATTATAAATATTCTGATTATTACTATTAAGTGCAGTTCCACGAGTGGCTTCTGCTGGCGGCCTAAAAAACCAAAAAGATGATTGAATGTGCATTGACAACCTCGTTAAAATGTCCAAGTTTAGTGCAGAAAAATCCATCTATTTTCAGACTGTATTGAAGAAATAAGTGGCAACTTTGCCTGTACCTTTAGGATTGAAATGAAGGTGGGATGTGGTAGTATTTAAATAGTTCTGTATTTGTTTAGTTTGTAGCAGATGAGTTGAGTTTTTTCTGAAGCAATAAGCTCGTGCTTAATTAGGAGGTAGTATGGCCACACAGGTGAAAGTGTGAATTTGTATTGATGATTGGTGAGTGTGGTGTTTTTGAATGAGTTGCTGGGCATGAAGGAAGAGGCATGAAGTGGTACTTTGAAGAGAGTTCGTGTTGTTGTTGTGGTGATTGTCCTTAGAGAGGCTGTAATAGGTGTTATTTGGTGCGTTGCAAAGTGTGTGTGTGTGTTGTAACGTAAGAAGGAGCAGTTGTGGCTGAATGTCGTCGAGGGGATTCGAACTCGGATCTCCCGGTCGTTAGTCCTTGACGCTTCCGCTACACCATTGTATGGAACGGGGTTCGAAGCGATTTCGGGTCAGTGCCTAATAACAGAGCACAGGTCCCTTGCACATTGCATTTTGTCAGTTTGTATTTGTATTTCGTACGAGAACGAGTGACAGAGTAGGTGAGTAAATTGTGAAGTCGCTCACTTTTTATGACTTATGTACGTGCTTGTGGCACGTTGTGTTGTAGCTGCTCCTACACTTGTCCATCGGGAGTCATTTACCAAGAGCATTATTTCCCGAGCAATGAATTGCGAGCGTAAGTGATGGTCCTGGCATGTGAGCTGAAGTGAGGACAATGGCGGACCTGCTCCGGCAAAGTCAACTACTTGGCTTTTGTAGTTGTGTTACGTAGAGGAATCCACTTTTTAATAATAATAATAATAATAATAATAATAATAATAATAATAATAATAATAATAATAATAATAATAATAATAATAATAATAATAATAATAATAATAATAATAATAATAATAATAATAATAATAATAATATGGTTGTTCTCAGGTATGGTTTTGATGGGTACCATTTTATAGGGGTAATTATAATGGGCTACATATATTTAAAACCCATTGGTTTTAAATCTGATTTTTTTTCTCTCTAATGTATGATGTCAACTGTTCATGCCACTGTCCCACCAGGTGTATGTTCCTAATGCTGATAAAAAAAATTTTGATGTGTTTACAAATGCCAACATGTTGAGTAAAACAAAAATAAATAATGATCAGAAATATGTCTGTTTGGAGGAATTCTTGAGTTCTGGTAAGCCATCAGTCACAAACTACATAGAAACTAAAGAAAATAATCACCTGTTTATGACTCCAATGTCATCTTAAAGCGTGTAAAAACTTTATAAAATTAAGGCCTTTAGAGTATGTTCAAGTGGACATTTAAAAGATATCAACTTTTTAATTTTTCTTTTTTTTAATTATTGTATTTATGTCTTGTAGCTTTTTTGAAGTTCTCCATTCCACCTGTCAGCAAAGGAGTCAGGGTTTATGATGAATCAGGAACTGAGGTGGATGCACAGGTCTTTGCAGAAGTTGCACAGCTTCCCAGTGCTGGTGTATTTACCATTCAATTTAACAGCGGTAATGTACACGTCTTTTAGCACAGTGAACACCTTTAATTCAAGAGCAAGTTAACTTTGTTTTGTGACTGAAAAAAGTATATATCTATTGCTATGTTCCTATTTTCTTGGTAGGTTCCCAGGTTCCCGTTTTGACTGCTTCTACACCAGAACTAACCAGCTCACCACTGAATGTTTCATCATGTAGTTCTAACGACACAGTGGTCCTCGAACTTACATCGTGCAGTTCTGATGATACAATGATCTTGGATGAGGATTGTACCCCTTCTAGAAAACGGCAGAAGGCAAATGAAGATGCCAAACAAGTAAGTTGATGTTGATTGATTCATTTGTTCACTGTAGCTTAAGATGTATTGACTCATTTGACAAAAACTCTTTAATTTGGGGGAATTGCTGTCCTATTTATGTTCCTTAAAGGTTGTTGAATTGGCATTAACCAAGAAACCAGGTGGAGACCAAGTTGTTAGGGAATACAGCCGTACAAAAAGTCTGACTGATTCCTCACGCCGACAGATGATTAATATTCTTGCTGCAGATATGACTGAAGCCCATGGGTAATGTGGATATGTGTGTTCCAAGCACCTGGTTGCCAAGTTTTTGGTGAAATATTTGTGCCACACAGATAATATTCTAATACTGTAAAATCTAAAATATTTTGTATTCATTCCTTCTCAGGATGGCACCACCACGGCATGTGAGAGAGATGTATGCTCGAGGCATAGTTGAGATGTTCCCTTACCTGATGGATCCATATTCCCAAAATGGATATGTAAGTTCCAAATGGGCAGCACAGTGGCTTAGTAATCAGCACTGTTGCCTCACAGCAAGAAGGTTCCTGGTTCGGTTCCCGACTTGGTGGGTCTTTCTGTGTGGAGTTTGCATGTTCTCCCTGTGCTTGCGTGGGTTCCCTCCGGGTACTCCGGCTTCCTCCCACAGTCCAAAAACATGCAGGGTAGGTTAATTGATCTCTCTAAATTCTCCCTAGGTGTGAATGTGAGTGTGATTGGTTGTTTGTCTTCTCTGTGGCCCTGGATAGACTGGCGACCTGTCCAGGGTGTACCCCTGCCTTTCGCCTGATATGCGTCGGGATGGGCTCCGACAGACCCCCGTGACCCGGAAACGGATTAAGCGGGTATAGATAATGGATGGATGGGTGGAAGTTCCAAATGTTAAGCTAAAATGTTTACAATAGGGCCTATTTGGGAGTAAGGTCTAATAGCCACCAATACTCAGTTTAATCATTCAAAATAAAATAAAATATGATTAGATATTGGAATGACTTGATATAATGCAGACTATTAAAGTATAATGCTTACTTCTTGTTTTTAATTTGAAAAGAACATTTTTATGACCCTGAAAGTGGCACAGGGTACTTGGCATGGAGGCTCAAAACCATACAAAGGAATAGTTCTTCATCACAAAGCAGAAGATCACCACATCAGCAGGCTGGTGGAGGGCTGTTAGCTAGAAGAAATGCTTTGTTTCAGCCTGAGATCATCCTGACTGAAGAGCAATGCAAAGAGGCCATATCCTTTATGAAGTATTCATCTGATGAGGACATCATAAAGCAGAAAATGAAGATGACATTTGAGTATCGTCACAATATGGTACACAGCAAAGATAAATCCTCAGATGTCTTGGCTGAGTTTCCACGCTTCAGAGACATCAAAGGACTGGTAATTAAATATTTAAACAAACAAATGATCTTGATGTAAAAATGCACTAGTTAACTGTTGGTATGTCTTATTGCAGATTGACCAAGACTTTATCTTGCAATTTGAAGACGAAGTGGCTGCAAAGTTTTTGGAAAGGTTAGTCAAAAACCCTGCACTCCATATAAAACACTTCCTGTTTGAAAATTACGTAACTATTCCACAAGATGAAAAAAATCAACTGGACAAAATTTCTAGACGTTTGACCTCTCATTCAACAGGTTAAAAACTGAAGAAGCTGCTCAAACGAGAGACGAAACGTCTTCAAACCAGAAACTTTGTCCAGTTGATTTTGGTTTTCTCCATAACAAAAATTTTCATCATACTATGACCTGGATGACTGAGAATCTACACAAACATGTTGTTCATAAAATGGTGTCTTGTTATCAATCAATAATTCCAACAAAATTATTCAGCTGTTTTTACAACACATTTACTGTGGTAGTTGAAAGTCCAATGGCTGTGGGTACAAAGGATGTTTTTAAACTTTTTCTTTCTTTTTTTTTCATTCTTTTCTTTTATCTTTTCTAAAGAGAAAGGAAAGGAGAGAAGGAGGGTAGTGGTGGATGTTGTGTGTGTACTATTGATTTGCAGTGGCGTGTGTAGTGTGGTGTGATGTGTGTGGATGAGAGCATGATGTTGTGTTGGATGTAACACCCCAAGATGAATGTTTTTAAACTTGAACGCACAGCATGACAATGAGAAAATATTTACTTTATGGTCTTGAGTTGGTTTGTTAATTGTGACTTAAACAAGATACCTTTTTATGTGAATTTCCCAAACCAATATTTAATGCAGTTGGGCTCCATTGACCTACATTAAACAGTGTAAAAACATCCTAATTTTTATTGTGTTAACAGTTAAGCAAACAAAACACTGATTTTTGACCAGTTTTGGATTTCTAATATATAGGGTTATCTTTTCTTCCTACAAAGGTGGCCTACTGTGTTCAAACAAAAGGTCATCCTGCAGAGTAAGGATCTCCCCTCCTCAAGCAGCCTTGAAGATCTGATCCATTGTGCAGAAGCTACATCACTTGACAAAGAAATGGATGACATTATTGCTTCTGGTAGTTATTTATATATTTTTTTAATAACAACATTTTTTGTAGCACTTCAACCAACTGTTTCTCAAGTTTGTTTTCAGCCTAAAGATTGTGGTTAAAATGTACAAGTCTGGTGCCATTATGTAATCAACTTTTTATATGTGTGCAGGATGGGACAGTGATTTATCTTCGATCATTCTCCTGCTTCACCTGATTCCTCCAACAGCTCAGGGGCGCAAAAGGCCAGGCAAGGTTTCTGCATCTCAGGCTGAGAAACATCTTGTTGTCTTCAAGAAGGTTTGTATTAAAGTTAATAAGTATATTGTTGTGTGTTTTCTTTCCTCACCCCCTTGAGACAGGTGGGGTGTTTAGAAATGTGCATGGGCAGTTTGAGGAAAATGCATTTGTTTTCCCTGATTATAATGTTTAAGCACAATGAAATAAATTTAATAATTGTAATTGTCTCATCTTTTTCATCTTCAGAGTGGAACAAGCGTCCAAGAACATGTTGATGCCATCACCAGCACCACTCAACCCTATCTGCTTGCCATTGGTACTAAGAGGAGCACAGTCCAGGATTTCTTCATTGTTCTTGACAAGCAAGTCATGTTGTCATGTTTTTGGTACGTTCTCTGCTTTTAGAAAGCATTTGCATGCTAAGCATTGTGAGCAAATGGAGCCTGAAGAGGAATCAGACGATGCTGTTGACAGTGATGTTAGAAGTGACTCTCAGTTACCAATAAATGAAGAACCTGCCAGTGTCTCTCAAGTTGTGCCTGTATCTGACAAAAGTACTCTCGACTTGTGTGCATCTGCTATTGCACAACTTCAGGTTGCTGGTGTAGGCCAGGCGAATTTAAATGGCTTTGTGTCATCCATGGAAGAAGTTGTTATGGAGATACAAAGTCAAGCAAAAGCCACAGTGTTGAAATCTTTAGGTTCACAAGACACAAGTATGAAAATTAAAATTGAAAAATGTTCTGAAAAACTTGAAAACCCTTTTACTTGTTTCAATTCGGAAACAAAACGAAGCAAGTATTTTCAACAAAAATGGAAAACTGTTGAACCAGTTGAAAAAGTGCTTGGTGTCAGATTGGAGAACCGAAGAAACAGATCTAGTGGAACATACAAACAGGTTGTTGTAACTGATAAGTTTGCATATGTTCCAATTCTAGAGACACTGCAGTCTATTCTCAGAAATCCAAATCTTGCAGATATGTTAACATCTAGCCACCTTTCCAAGGATGGGGTATATTTTGATATACAGGATGGGCTATATGTGAAGAGTCATTCACTTTTTTCAGATAAAGATTTTGCCCTGCTCATTCAGTTATTTTACGATGAATTTGAGACTGCTAATCCACTGGGGTCCAAAAAAGGTATACATAAACCAGGGGGTAAATATTTTACATTGAGAAATTTTCCACCAAAATTGAATTCATCTTTAGTCAACATACATTTGTGTGCACTTTTTCATGCGCAAGATATCAAAGCATATGGTTTTAACACCATCCTTGAGCCAATCATCAGTGATTTGAAGGTGCTTGAAACTTGTGGACTTACATCTCCCATGTTTCAAAGTCCTGTTCGTGGTAGCGTTGTGCAAGTCACAGGGGATAATCTTGGTCTTCATGGAATATGTGGGTTTGTTGAGTCATTTAGTGCTCGTTACTGCTGTCGTTTTTGTCTCACTGAGAAAAGTGAATTTCAGTCTGTGTTCTGTGAAAATGAAAGCATCATGTTCCGTACAAAAGACATGCATGCAGAGCATTGCTGTACTGTACAGACTAATCCACAACTACCTCATGTATGTGGTGTGAAGCGTTCAAGTCTGTTGAATACTCTGCAGTTTTTTAACTCGGCAGAAAATCTTTCTGTTGATATTATGCATGACATTTTAGAGGGAGTTGCACAGTTTGAGGTAAAACTTATATTGGAATATGTACAGCAAAACTTCCTAACGGCAAAAGAACTGGCTGGTAGAACAGAGTCTTTTAACTATGGCCACACTGAGCGACCAAATTGTCCTCCTCCCGTCAAGTTGTTTGACGGTAGTAATGACTTGGGCTTGAATGCAATACAGTCATGGTGTTTGCTGCGCAATATGCCATTGATATTTGGTGATTTCGTGCAGAAAGGCAATGAGTACTGGCATCTTTTATTATTGCTCCTGCAGATAGTTGACATTGTATTTGCTCCGGTTATAACAGATGGTATGACTATCTTTTTAAAATACATAATCATTGAGCATCATCAGCTTTTTAAGCATCTGTTTCCATCCAGAAACCTCTTGCCTAAACATCACTTCATGATACATTATCCACGATGTATAAGGAATATTGGACCAATTCTACATATGTGGTCAATGCGTTATGAGGCAAAACACAACTTTTTTAAAACCCAACTGAAAAGTTTCAAAAATATCACCAAGACATTGGCTAAAAAGCACCAAAGATACATGGCCTTGCATTGGGAAGCCTTTAGTCATTTCAGATTAATGGTTGGTCCAGGAAAAATGGCTCAGCTTAAAGATTTGAAAGAGGGTCCTGAAATTACTGCCAAATGAAACACTGCAATGTCCACTAATGTTCTGTCTGTTAAGTGGGTAAACACCATGGAACTGAATATAAATCTGGCCTAATAGTATGTGTTGAAGTTGCTAATGAGATGCCAGTATTTTATCAAATCCACTTATTTTTTGTCAAAGATGAGCAAGTTATTCTAGCTCTTTCTGGTGTCAAAACTGTTTGTTTTGATGAACATTACCACGCATTCAAAATATTGTTAAAGCCCTTCCAGACTGTGACAGTGTTAAATATTCAAGACTTGTTCTACTACAAACCAATGGATGTTCAAATGACATATGGACCCTCAGATACCTCCACTTACATAGTTCCATATTGCCATCTAATGCAAGTGTGAGCAGTGTTAATAAGGCATTTTGACATTGCCCTGCTTTTTTTTTTCTTCACTATTTTTAGTACCTCACAGTGAAAGGTCTCTTTCCATCCTTCAAATGGTAATGTTTGTGGCGTGAAATTTAATTTAAAATGTTTTAAATGTCATGTTTTTATTCTCAAATTTGAATAAAGACATTTTGAGAAAATGATGTTCTCCTGTTTTTCTGCTAACATTCTTAGTTTGTAAGTAAGTAAGCATTATTAGTACAATTTTGCAGGAAATTGCCTTTTAGTTTAAAAAGTGTTAACACTAAAATTAACACTGGAGACTAATTTCTCAATGAACAGTGTCAAGTTTAACACTGGTGTGGGATACACTTATAGGAGTTAATTGTGATTAACATAACTGTTTGTAATTTGGCTTTGAAACGTTAAAGTGTTTCTTGTAAACAAGGTGTGGTTGGTTACTTGTGAAAGTGTGTGTGGTTATAGTAAGCAAGGAATTGCGCACATATGGTAGAAAGATCCCGTTGATATGTCCGGTGTTCGAGTGTAGACGCGGCCAGTCGTGCTCGGAGGTCCTTGAGGGGATTTGAACCAGGGTCTCCCGCTCTGAAGTCCGTCACGGTTCCCCTAAACGTTGGAATAAACAGAAAAGCTGGCGATTTTAACGGAGTAACATATACTTGAGTTTCATTGTCAGTAATAATAATAAAACTAATATTAATATTAATATTATAAATATTCTGATTATTACTATTAAGTGCAGTTCCACGAGTGGCTTCTGCTGGCGGCCTAAAAAACCAAAAAGACGATTGAATGTGCATTGACAAACTCGTTAAAATGTCCAAGTTTAGTGCAGAAAAATCCATCTATTTTCAGACTGTATTGAAGAAATAAGTGGCAACTTTGCCTGTACCTTTAGGATTGAAATGAAGGCGGGATGTGGTGGTATTTAAATAGTTCTGTATTTGTTTAGTTTGTAGCAGATGAGTTGAGTTTTTCTGAAGCAATAAGGTCGTGGTTAATTAGGAGGTAGTATGGCCACACAGGTGAAAGTGTGAATTTGTATTGATGATTGGTGAGTGTGGTGTTTTTGAATGAGTTGCTGGGCATGAAGGAAGAGGCATGAAGTGGTATTTTGAAGAGAGTTTGTGTTGTTGTTGTTGTGGTGATTGTCCTTAGAGAGGCTGTAATAGGTGTTATTTGGTGCGTTGCAACGTGTGTGTGTGTTGTAACGTAAGAAAAAGCAGTTGTGGTTGAATGTGGTTGAGGGGATTCGAACTCGGATCTCCCGGTCCATAGTCCGTGACGCTTCCGCTACACCATTGTATGGAACGGGGATCGAGGCGACTTCGGGTCAGTGGCTAATATATAGAGCACAGGTCCCTTGCACATTGCATTTTGTCAGTTTGTATTTGTATTTTGGACGAGAACGAGTGACAAAGTAGGTGAGTAAAATATGAAGTCGCTCACTTGTTATGACTTATGTACGTGCTTGTGGCACGTTGTGTTGTAGCTGCTCCTACACTTGTCCATCGGGAGTCATTTACCAAGAGCATTATTTCCCGAGCAATGAATTGCGAGCGTAAGCGATGGTCCTGGCATGTGAGCTGAAGTGAGGACAATGGCGGACCTGCTCCGGCAAAGTCAACTACTTGGCTTTTGTAGTTGTGTTACGTAGAGGATTCCACTTTTCTAATAATAATAATAATAATAATAATAATAATAATAATAATAATAATAATAATAATAATAATAATAATAATAATAATAAATGTGTCAAATGTATTTGAGATATGTAGGATAAAAATTAAAAAGTGGGTTTCGGGTCCTGGACTTGGTCACCTGCTGTGGCCTATGTGGTGCTTGTGCGACGCTGAGGGTACATATAGCTGGTGGCTAATGCTATACAATTTTTTTTTTTTTTCCCTTTCTTGTAACTATTGCTATATATGTACATCAGGAGACACTGGCCTGGGCGCACAGCGGTGACCAGTCCAGCCAGTACCTTCCACCCACAATAGGACAAAGTGCGCTTCTCCGTATTTATAGGACTATTCTGCACAGCCACAGTTTGTTATGGTTTCGCATATTTTTCTCTTTTTTTCCTCAAACGGCCATTAGCAACATATTTCGTGCTCTTGACCGGACATGCATATAAGCATGTGTTGTGACCTATATAAGCATGTTGTTATTGTTGTTTTCACATTTGTATATATATCATAAATATTCAGAGATTTATAATTTTCATAAGCAGCAATGCATTTCGGGAAATATTCATATGCAATCAAGGAAAAATGCGGAAGTAATGTAACTGCAGTTCCATGAGTGGCTTCTGCTGGCGGCCTAAAAAACCAAAAAGACGATTGAATCTGCATTGAAAACCATGTTAAAATGTCCAGCTTTAGTGCAGAAAAATAAATATGTTTTCGGGGGGAGGGGGGGGCTTTGAAACGTTAAAGTGTTTCTTGTAAACAAGGTGTGGTTGCTATGGTTACTCGTGAAAGTAAATGTGTGTGGTTATAGTAAGCAAGGAATTGCGCACATATGGTAGAAAGATCCCGCTGATATGTCCAGTGTTCGAGTGTAGACGGGGCCAGTCGTGCTCTGAGGTCCTTGAGGGGATTTGAACCGGGGTCTCCCGCTCTGAAGTCCGTCACGGGTCCGCTAAACGTTGGAATAAACAGAAAAGCTGGCGATTTTGACGGAGTAACATATACTTGAGTTTCATTGTCAGTAATAAAAATAAAAATAATATTAATATTAATATTATAAATATTCTGATTATTACTATTAAGTGCAGTTCCACGAGTGGCTTCTGCTGGCGGCCTAAAAAACCAAAAAGACGATTGAATGTGCATTGACAACCTCGTTAAAATGTCCAAGTTTAGTGCAGAAAAATCCATCTATTTTCAGACTGTATTGAAGAAATAAGTGAAGCCTTTGCCTGTACTTTTAGGATTGAAATGAAGGCGGGATGTGGTAGTATTTAAATAGTTCTGTATTTGTTTAGTTTGTAGCAGATGAGTTGAGTTTTTTCTGAAGCAATAAGGTCGTGGTTAATTAGGAGGTAGTATGGCCACACAGGTGAAAGTGTGAATTTGTATTGATGATTGGTGAGTGTGGTGTTTTTGAATGAGTTGCTGGGCATGAAGGAAGAGGCATGAAGTGGTCTTTTGAAGAGAGTATGTGTTGTTGTTGTTGTGTTGATTGTCCTTAGAGAGGCTGTAATAGGTGTTATTTGGTGCGTTGCAACGTTTGTGTGTGTGTTGTAACGTAAGAAAAAGCAGTTGTGGTTGAATGTGGTTGAGGGGATTCGAACTCGGATCTCCCGGTCCATAGTCCGTGACGCTTCCGCTACACCATTGTATGGAACGGGGATCGAGGCGATTTCGGGTCAGTGCCTAATAACAGAGCACAGGTCCCTTGCACATTGCATTTTGTCAGTTTGTATTTGTATTTTGGACGAGAACGAGTGACAAAGTAGGTGAGTAAAATATGAAGTCGCTCACTTGTTATGACTTATGTACGTGCTTGTGGCACGTTGTGTTGTAGCTGCTCCTACACTTGTCCATCGGGAGTCATTTACCAAGAGCATTATTTCCCGAGCAATGAATTGCGAGCGTAAGCGATGGTCCTGGCATGTGAGCTGAAGTGAGGACAATGGCGGACCTGCTCCGGCAAAGTGAACTACTTGGCTTTTGTAGTTGTGTTACGTAGAGGAATCCACTTTTTAATAATAATAATAATAATAATAATAATAATAATAACAATAATAATAATAATAATAATAATGATAATAATAATAATAAATTTGTCAAATGTATTTGAGATATGTAGGATAAAAATTAAAAAGTGGGTTTCGGGTCCTGGACTTGGTCACCTGCTGTGGCCTATGTGGTGCTTGTGCGACGCTGAGTGTACATATAACTGGTGGCTAATGCTATACTGGCGTGCACGGGGTGTGCACATCTAACTATTGCTATACTTGTCCATCAGGACATCAGATACACTTGCCTGGGCGCACAGCGGTGACCAGTCCAGCCAGTACCTTCCACCCACAATAGGACAAAGTGCGCTTCTCCGTATTTATAGGACTATTCTGCACAGCCACAGTTTGTTATGGTTTCTCATATTTTTCTCTTTTTTTCCTCAAACGGCCATTAGCAACATATTTCGTGCTCTTGACTGGACATGCATATAAGCATGTGTTGTGACCTATATAAGCATGTTGTTATTGTTGCACAGCTTCCCAGTGCTGGTGTATTTACCATTCAATTTAACAGCGGTAATGTACACGTCTTTTAGCACAGTGAACACCTTTAATTCAAGAGCAAGTTAACTTTGTTTTTTGACTGAAAAAAGTATATATCTATTGCTATGTTCCTATTCTCTTGGTAGGTTCCCAGGTTCCCGTTTTGACTGCTTCTACACCAGAACTAACCAGCTCACCACTGAATCTTTCACCGTGTAGTTCTAACGACACAGTGGTCCTCGAACTTACATCGTGCAGTTCTGATGATACGATGATCTTGGATGAGGATTGTACCCCTTCTAGAAAACGGCAGAAGGCAAATGAAGATGCCAAACAAGTAAGTTGATGTTGATTGATTCATTTGTTCACTGTAGCTTAAGATGTATTGACTCATTTGACAAAAACTCTTTAATTTGGGGAATTGCTGTCCTATTTATGTTCCTTAAAGGTTGTTGAATTGGCATTAACCAAGAAACCAGGTGGAGACCAAGTTGTTAGGGAATACAGCCGTACAAAAAGTCTGACTGATTCGTAACGCCGACAGATGATTAATATTCTTGCTGCAGATATGACTGAAGCCCATGGGTAATGTGGATATGTGTGTTCCAAGCACCTGGTTGCCAAGTTTTTGGTGAAATATTTGTGCCACCCAGATAATATTCTAATACTGTAAAATCTAAAATATTTTGTATTCATTCCTTCTCAGGATGGCACCACCACGGCATGTGAGAGAGATGTATGCTCGAGGCATAGTTGAGATGTTCCCTTACCTGATGGATCCATATTCCCAAAATGGATATGTAAGTTCCAAATGGGCAGCACAGTGGCTTAGTAATCAGCACTGTTGCCTCACAGCAAGAAGGTTCCTGGTTCGATTCCCGACTTGGTGGGTCTTTCTGTGTGGAGTTTGCATGTTCTCCCCGTGCTTGCGTGGGTTCCCTCCGGGTACTCCGGCTTCCTCCCACAGTCCAAAAACATGCAGGGTAGGTTAATTGATCTCTCTAAATTCTCCCTAGGTGTGAATGTGAGTGTGATTGGTTGTTTGTCTTCTCTGTGGCCCTGGATAGACTGGCGACCTGTCCAGGGTGTACCCCTGCCTTTCGCCTGATGTGCGTCGGGATGGGCTCCGACAGACCCCCGTGACCCGGAAACGGATTAAGCGGGTATAGATAATGGATGGATGGATGGAAGTTCCAAATGTTAAGCTAAAATGTTTACAATAGGGCCTATTTGGGAGTAAGGTCTAATAGCCACCAATACTCAGTTTAATCATTCAAAATAAAATAAAATATGATTAGATATTGGAATGACTTGATATAATGCAGACTATAAAAGTATAATGCTTACTTCTTGTTTTTAATTTGAAAGGAACATTTTTATGACCCTGAAAGTGGCACAGGGTACTTGGCATGGAGGCTCAAAACCATACAAAGGAATAGTTCTTCATCACAAAGCAGAAGATCACCACATCAGCAGGCTGGTGGAGGGCTGTTAGCTAGAAGAAATGCTTTGTTTCAACCTGAGATCATCCTGACTGAAGAGCAATGCAAAGAGGCCATATCCTTTATGAAGTATTCATCTGATGAGGACATCATAAAGCAGAAAATGAAGATGACATTTGAGTATCGTCACAATATGGTACACAGCAAAGATAAATCCTCAGATGTCTTGGCTGAGTTTCCACGCTTCAGAGACATCAAAGGACTGGTAATTAAATATTTAAACAAACAAATGATCTTGATGTAAAAATGCACTAGTTAACTGTTGGTATGTCTTATTGCAGATTGACCAAGACTTTATCTTGCAATTTGAAGACGAAGTGGCTGCAAAGTTTTTGGAATTGTTAGTCAAAAACCCTGCACTCCATATAAAACACTTCCTGTTTGAAAATTACGTAACTATTCCACAAGATGAAAAAAATCAACTGGACAAAATTTCTAGACGTTTGACCTCTCATTCAACAGGTTAAAAACTGAAGAAGCTGCTCAAATGAGAGACGAAACGTCTTCTAACCAGACACTTTGTCCAGTTGATTTTGGTTTTCTCCATAACAAAAATTGTCATCATACTATGACCTGGATGACTGAGAATCTACACAAACATGTTGTTCATAAAATGGTGTCTTGTTATCAATCAATAATTCCAACAAAATTATTCAGCTGTTTTTACAACACATTTACTGTGGTAGTTGAAAGTCCAATGGCTGTGGGTACAAAGGATGTTTTTAAACTTTTTCTTTCTTTTTTTTCATTCTTTTCTTTTATCTTTTCTAAAGAGAAAGGAAAGGAGAGAAGGAGGGTAGTGGTGGATGTTGTGTGTGTACTATTGATTTGCA
This sequence comes from Xenentodon cancila, assembly GCA_014839995.1. Classification (NCBI taxonomy): domain Eukaryota; kingdom Metazoa; phylum Chordata; class Actinopteri; order Beloniformes; family Belonidae; genus Xenentodon; species Xenentodon cancila. The sequence goes on along the minus strand of CM026216.1, from coordinate 10,401,341 downwards.
GTGGCGTGTGTAGTGTGGTGTGATGTGTGTGGATGAGAGCATGATGTTGTGTTGGATGTAACACCCCAAGATGAATGTTTTTAAACTTGAACGCACAGCATGACAATGAGAAAATATTTACTTTATGGTCTTGAGTTGGTTTGTTAATTGTGACTTAAACAAGGTACCTTTTTATGTGAATTTCCCAAACCAATATTTAATGCAGTTGGGCTCCATTGACCTACATTAAACAGTGTAAAAACATCCTAATTTTTATTGTGTTAACAGTTAAGCAAACAAAACACTGATTTTTGACCAGTTTTGGATTTCTAATATATAGGGTTATCTTTTCTTCCTACAAAGGTGGCCTACTGTGTTCAAACAAAAGGTCATCCTGCAGAGTAAGGATCTCCCCTCCTCCAGCAGCCTTGAAGATCTGATCCATTGTGCAGAAGCTACATCACTTGCCAAAGAAATGGATGACATTATTGCTTCTGGTAGTTATATATATATTTTTTTAATAACAACATTTTTTGTAGCACTTCAACCAACTGTTTCTCAAGTTTGTTTTCAGCCTAAAGATTGTGGTTAAAATGTACAAGTCTGGTGCCATTATGTAATCAACTTTTTATATGTGTGCAGGATGGGACAGTGATTTATCTTCGATCATTCTCCTGCTTCACCTGATTCCTCCAACAGCTCAGGGGCGCAAAAGGCCAGGCAAGGTTTCTGCATCTCAGGCTGAGAAACATCTTGTTGTCTTCAAGAAGGTTTGTATTAAAGTTAATAAGTATATTGTTGTGTGTTTTCTTTCCTCACCCCCTTGAGACAGGTGGGGTGTTTAGAAATGTGCATGGGCAGTTTGAGGAAAATGCATTTGTTTTCCCTGATTATAATGTTTAAGCACAATGAAATAAATTTAATAATTGTAATTGTCTCATCTTTTTCATCTTCAGAGTGGAACAAGCGTCCAAGAACATGTTGATGCCATCACCAGCACCACTCAACCCTATCTGCTTGCGATTGGTACTAAGAGGAGCACAGTCCAGGATTTCTTCGTTGTTCTTGACAAGCAAGTCATGTTGTCATGTATTTGGTACGTTCTCTGCTTTTAGAAAGCATTTGCATGCTAAGCATTGTGAGCAAATGGAGCCTGAAGAGGAATCAGGTGATACTGTTGACAGCGATGTTAGAAGTGACTCTCAGTTACCAATAAATGAAGAACCTGCCAGTGTTTCTCAAGTTGTGCCTGTATCTGACAAAAGTACTCTCGACTTGTGTGCATCTGCTATTGCACAACTTCAGGTTGCTGGTGTAGGCCAGGCGAATTTAAATGGCTTTGTGTCATCCATGGAAGAAGTTGTTATGGAGATACAAAGTCAAGCAAAAGCCACAGTGTTGAAATCTTTAGGTTCACAAGACACAGAAATGAAAATTAAAATTGAAAAATATTCTGAAAAACTTGCAAACCCTTTTACTTGTTTCAATTCGGAAACAAAACGAAGCAAGTATTTTCAACAAAAATGGAAAACTGTTGAACCAGTTGAAAAAGTGCTTGGTGTCAGATTGGAGAACTGAAGAAACAGATCTAGTGGAACATACAAACAGGTTGTTGTAACTGATAAGTTTGCATATGTTCCAATTCTAGAGACACTGCAGTCTATTCTCAGAAATCCAAATCTTGCAGATATGTTAACATCTAGCCACCTTTCCAAGGATGGGGTATATTTTGATATACAGGATGGGCTATATGTGAAGAGCCATTCACTTTTTTTTGGGTGTTTGCTGCGCAATATGCCATTGATATTTGGTGATTTAGTGCAGAAAGGCAATGAGTACTGGCATCTTTTATTATTGGTCCTGCAGATAGTTGATATTGTATTTGCTCCGGTTATAACAGATGGTATGACTATCTTTTTAAAATACATAATCATTGAGCATCATCAGCTTTTTAAGCATCTGTTTCCATCCAGAAACCTCTTGCCTAAACATCACTTCATGATACATTATCCACGATGTATAAGGAATATTGGACCAATTCTACATATGTGGTCAATGCGTTATGAGGCAAAACACAACTTTTTTAAAACCCAACTGAAAAGTTTCAAAAATATCACCAAGACATTGGCTAAAAAGCACCAAAGATACATGGCCTTGCATTGGGAAGCCTTTAGTCATTTCAGATTAATGGTTGGTCCAGGAAAAATGGCTCAGCTTAAAGATTTGAAAGAGGGTCCTGAAATTACTGCCAAATGAAACACTGCAATGTCCACTAATGTTCTGTCTGTTAAGTGGGTAAAACACCATGGAACTGAATATAAATCTGGCCTAATAGTATGTGTTGAAGTTGCTAATGAGATGCCAGTATTTTATCAAATCCACTTATTTTTTGTCAAAGATGAGCAAGTTATTCTAGCTCTTTCTGGTGTCAAAACTGTTTGTTTTGATGAACATTACCACGCATTCAAAATATTGTTAAAGCCCTTCCAGACTGTGACAGTGTTAAATATTCAAGACTTGTTCTACTACAAACCAATGGATGTTCAAATGACATATGGACCCTCAGATACCTCCACTTACATAGTTCCATATTGCCATCTAATGCAAGTGTGAGCAGTGTTAATAAGGCATTTTGACATTGCCCTGCTTTTTTTTTCTTCACTATTTTTAGTACCTCACAGTGAAAGGTCTCTTTCCATCCTTCAAATGGTAATGTTTGTGGCGTGAAATTTAATTTAAAATGTTTTAAATGTCATGTTTTTATTCTCAAATTTGAATAAAGACATTTTGAGAAAATGATGTTCTGCTGTTTTTCTGAAATATGAAGCAATAAGGTCGTGGTTAATTAGGAGGTAGTATGGCCACACAGGTGAAAGTGTGAATTTGTATTGATGATTGGTGAGTGTGTTGTTTTTGAATGAGTTGCTGGGCATGAATTCTGAGGCATGAAGTGTTCTTTTGAAGAGAGTATGTGTTGTTGTTGTTGTGGTGATTGTCCTTAGAGAGGCTGTAATAGGTGTTATTTGGTGCGTTTCAACGTGTGTGTGTGTGTGTTGTAACGTATGAAAGAGCAGTTGTGGTTGAATGTGGTTGAGGGGATTCGAACTCGGATCTCCCGGTCCTTAGTCCGTGACGCTTCCGCTACACCATTGTATGGAACGGGGCTCGAGGCGATTTCGGGTCAGTGCCTAATAACAGAGCACAGGTCCGTCGCACATTGCATTTTGTCAGTTTGTATCTGTATTTTGGACGAGAACGAGTGACAAAGTAGGTGAGTAAAATGTGAAGTCGCTCACTTGTTATGACTTATGTACGTGCTTGTGGCACGTTGTGTTGTAGCTGCTCCTACACTTGTCCATCGGGAGTCATTTACCAAGAGCATCATTTCCCGAGCAATGAATTGCGAGCGTAAGCGATGGTCCTGGCATGTGAGCTGAAGTGAGGAGAATGCGGACCTGCTCCGGCAAAGAGAACTACTTGGCTTTTGTAGTTGTGTTACGTAGAGGAATCCACTTTTTAATAATAATAATAATAATAATAATAATAATAATAATAAATTTGTCAAATGTATTTGAGATATGTAGGATAAAAATTAAAAAGTGGGTTTCGGGTCCTGGACTTGGTCACCTGCTGTGGCCTATGTGGTGCTTGTGCGACGCTGAGTGTACATATAACTGGTGGCTAATGCTATACTGGCGTGCACGGGGTGTGCACATCTAACTATTGCTATACTTGTCCATCAGGATACACTGGCCTGGGCGCACAGCGGTGACCAGTCCAGCCAGTACCTTCCACCCACAATAGGACAAAGTGCGCTTCTCCGTATTTATAGGACTATTCTGCACAGCCACAGTTTGTTATGGTTTCGCATATTTTTCTCTTTTTTTCCTCAAACGGCCATTAGCAACATATTTCGTGCTCTTGACTGGACATGCATATAAGCATGTGTTGTGACCTATATAAGCATGTTGTTATTGTTGCACAGCTTCCCAGTGCTGGTGTATTTACCATTCAATTTAACAGCGGTTATGTACACGTCTTTTAGCACAGTGAACACCTTTAATTCAAGAGCAAGTTAACTTTGTTTTGTGACTGAAAAAAGTATATATCTATTGCTATGTTCCTATTTTCTTGGTAGGTTCCCAGGTTCCCGTTTTGACTGCTTCTACACCAGAATTAACCAGCTCACCACTGAATGTTTCATCATGTAGTTCTAACGACACAGTGGTCCTCGAACTTGTATCGTGCAGTTCTGATGATACAATGATCTTGGATGAGGATTGTACCCCTTCTAGAAAACGGCAGAAGGCAAATGAAGATGCCAAACAAGTAAGTTGATGTTGATTGATTCATTTGTTCACTGTAGCTTAAGATGTATTGACTCATTTGACGAAAACTCTTTAATTTGGGGAATTGCTGTCCTATTTATGTTCCTTAAAGGTTGTTGAATTGGCATTAACCAAGAAACCAGGTGGAGACCAAGTTGTTAGGGAATACAGCCGTACAAAAAGTCTGACTGATTCCTCACGCCGACAGATGATTAATATTCTTGCTGCAGATATGACTGAAGCCCATGGGTAATGTGGATATGTGTGTTCCAAGCACCTGTTTGCCAAGTTTTTGGTGAAATATTTGTGCCACCCAGATAATATTCTGATACTGTAAAATCTAAAATATTTTGTATTCATTCCTTCTCAGGATGGCACCACCACGGCATGTGAGAGAGATGTATGCTCGAGGCATAGTTGAGATGTTCCCTTACCTGATGGATCCATATTCCCAAAATGGATATGTAAGTTCCAAATGGGCAGCACAGTGGCTTAGTAATCAGCACTGTTGCCTCACAGCAAGAAGGTTCCTGGTTCGATTCCCGACTTGGTGGGTCTTTCTGTGTGGAGTTTGCATGTTCTCCCCGTGCTTGCGTGGGTTCCCTCCGGGTACTCCAGCTTCCTCCCACAGTCCAAAAACATGCAGTGTAGGTTAATTGATCTTTCTAAATTCTCCCTAGGTGTGAATGTGAGTGTGATTGGTTGTTTGTCTTCTCTGTGGCCCTGGATAGACTGGCGACCTGTCCAGGGTGTACCCCTGCCTTTCGCCTGATATGCGTCGGGATGGGCTCCGACAGACCCCCGTGACCCGGAAACGGATTAAGCGGGTATAGATAATGGATGGATGGATGGAAGTTCCAAATGTTAAGCTAAAATGTTTACAATAGGGCCTATTTGGGAGTAAAGTCTAATAGCCACCAATACTCAGTTTAATCATTCAAAATAAAATAAAATATTATTAGATATTGGAATGACTTGATCTAATGCAGACTATAAAAGTATAATGCTTACTTCTTGTTTTTAATTTGAAAGGAACATTTTTATGACCCTGAAAGTGGCACAGGGTACTTGGCATGGAGGCTCAAAACCATACAAAGGAATAGTTCTTCATCACAAAGCAGAAGATCACCACATCAGCAGGCTGGTGGAGGGCTGTTAGCTAGAAGAAATGCTTTGTTTCAGCCTGAGATCATCCTGACTGAAGAGCAATGCAAAGAGGCCATATCCTTTATGAAGTATTCATCTGATGAGGACATCATAAAGCAGAAAATGAAGATGACATTTGAGTATCGTCACAATATGGTACACAGCAAAGATAAATCCTCAGATGTCTTGGCTGAGTTTCCACGCTTCAGAGACATCAAAGGACTGGTAATTAAATATTTAAACAAACAAATGATCTTGATGTAAAAATGCACTAGTTAACTGTTGGTATGTCTTATTGCAGATTGACCAAGACTTTATCTTGCAATTTGAAGACGAAGTGGCTGCAAAGTTTTTGGAAAGGTTAGTCAAAAACCCTGCACTCCATATAAAACCCTTCCTGTTTGAAAGTTACATAACTATTCCACAAGATGAAAAAAATCAACTGGACAAAATTTCTAGGCGTTTGACCTCTCATTCAACAGGTTAAAAACTGAAGAAGCTGCTCAAATGAGAGACGAAACGTCTTCAAACCAGAAACTTTGTCCAGTTGATTTTGGTTTTCTCCATAACAAAAATTGTCATCATACTATGACCTGGATGACTGAGAATCTACACAAACATGTTGTTCATAAAATGGTGTCTTGTTATTGAATGTTTTTAAACTTGAACGCACAGCATGACAATGAGAAAATATTTACTTTATGGTCTTGAGTTGGTTTGTTAATTGTGACTTAAACAAGGTACCTTTTTATGTGAATTTCCCAAACCAATATTTAATGCAGTTGGGCTCCATTGACCTACATTAAACAGTGTAAAAACATCCTAATTGTTATTGTGTTAACAGTTAAGCAAACAAAACACTGATTTTTGACCAGTTTTGGATTTCTAATATATAGGGTTATCTTTTCTTCCTACAAAGGTGGCCTACTGTGTTCAAACAAAAGGTCATCCTGCAGAGTAAGGATCTCCCCTCCTCCAGCAGCCTTGAAGATCTGATCCATTGTGCAGAAGCTACATCACTTGCCAAAGAAATGGATGACATTATTGCTTCTGGTAGTTATATATATATTTTTTTAATAACAACATTTTTTGTAGCACTTCAACCAACTGTTTCTCAAGTTTGTTTTCAGCCTAAAGATTGTGGTTAAAATGTACAAGTCTGGTGCCATTATGTAATCAACTTTTTATATGTGTGCAGGATGGGACAGTGATTTATCTTCGATCATTCTCCTGCTTCACCTGATTCCTCCAACAGCTCAGGGGCGCAAAAGGCCAGGCAAGGTTTCTGCATCTCAGGCTGAGAAACATCTTGTTGTCTTCAAGAAGGTTTGTATTAAAGTTAATAAGTACCGTATTTTGCGCACGAAAAGACGCACCGCATCAAAAGGCGCACCTTCAATAAATGACGTATTTTAATTATTTTTACATATATAAGGCGCATCGCATCATAAGGCGCACCTTTAATAAAACGCTTCGCATAAGGCGCTAAAGTAGAGGCTGGAGTTACGGTGCGTTATGCATCCATTAGATGCATAACGCATCCATTAGATCAGGGGTCGGGGACTTATGGCTCGCGAGTCACATGTGGCTCTTTTGACGACTGCATCTGGCTCTCAGATAAATCTTAACTTATATTCCTTAACACGATATGTAAGAAATAATTCCGCTGGAAATCTGCTCTATTGCCGTGTTCTTGTGCGTGGCTTATCGCCTTGAGTTTAAACTCAGCGTTGTACGCGAGTCTTTTGGTAGGAGCCATTTCAGGGTATTTACAAAAATATTAAAATGGAAATGAAACGCCAGTTTCCCGGTATCCCAGCATGCACTGCGCACTATTACGAGGGAAAATCGAGTCGCGGCTGCTTACCGTAACTGAGACCTGTATGCGTTTTAATACTGGGCCATATACAAGGCGCATTGTATTATTAGGCGCATGATCAGCTTTTGAAACGATTGAAGGCGTTTAGGTGCGCCTAATCGTGCGGAAAATACGGTATATTGTTGTGTGTTTTCTTTCCTCACCCCCTTGAGACAGGTGGGGTGTTTAGAAATGTGCATGGGCAGTTTGAGGAAAATGCATTTGTTTTCCCTGATTATAATGTTTAAGCACAATGAAATACATTTAATAATTGTAATTGTCTCATCTTTTTCATCTTCAGAGTGGAACAAGCGTCCAAGAACATGTTGATGCCATCACCAGCACCACTCAACCCTATCTGCTTGCGATTGGTACTAAGAGGAGCACAGTCCAGGATTTCTTCATTGTTCTTGACAAGCAAGTCATGTTGTCATGTTTTTGGTACGTTCTCTGCTTTTAGAAAGCATTTGCATGCTAAGCATTGTGAGCAAATGGAGCCTGAAGAGGAATCAGGTGATACTGTTGACAGTGATGTTAGAAGTGACTCTCAGTTACCAATAAATGAAGAACCTGCCAGTGTCTCTCAAGTTGTGCCTGTATCTGACAAAAGTACTCTCGAATTGTGTGCATCTGCTATTGCACAACTTCAGGTTGCTGGTGTAGGCCAGGCGAATTTAAATGGCTTTGTGTCATCCATGGAAGAAGTTGTTATGGAGATACAAAGTCAAGCAAAAGCCACAGTGTTGAAATCTTTAGGTTCACAAGACACAAGTATGAAAATTAAAATTGAAAAAAGTTTTGAAAAACTTGCAAACCCTTTTACTTGTTTCAATTCGGAAACAAAACGAAGCAAGTATTTTCAACAAAAATGGAAAACTGTTGAACCAGTTGAAAAAGTGCTTGGTGTCAGATTGGAGAACTGAAGAAACAGATCTAGTGGAACATACAAACAGGTTGTTGTAACTGATAAGTTTGCATATGTTCCAATTCTAGAGACACTGCAGTCTATTCTCAGAAATCCAAATCTTGCAGATATGTTAACATCTAGCCACCTTTCCAAGGATGGGGTATATTTTGATATACAGGATGGGCTATATGTGAAGAGCCATTCACTTTTTTTTGGGTGTTTGCTGCGCAATATGCCATTGATATTTGGTGATTTAGTGCAGAAAGGCAATGAGTACTGGCATCTTTTATTATTGGTCCTGCAGATAGTTGATATTGTATTTGCTCCGGTTATAACAGATGGTATGACTATCTTTTTAAAATACATAATCATTGAGCATCATCAGCTTTTTAAGCATCTGTTTCCATCCAGAAACCTCTTGCCTAAACATCACTTCATGATACATTATCCACGATGTATAAGGAATATTGGACCAATTCTACATATGTGGTCAATGCGTTATGAGGCAAAACACAACTTTTTTAAAACCCAACTGAAAAGTTTCAAAAATATCACCAAGACATTGGCTAAAAAGCACCAAAGATACATGGCCTTGCATTGGGAAGCCTTTAGTCATTTCAGATTAATGGTTGGTCCAGGAAAAATGGCTCAGCTTAAAGATTTGAAAGAGGGTCCTGAAATTGCTGCCAAATTAAACACTGCAATGTCCACTAATGTTCTGTCTGTTAAGTGGGTAAAACACCATGGAACTGAATATAAATCTGGCCTAATAGTATGTGCTGAAGTTGCTAATGAGATGCCAGTATTTTATCAAATCCACTTATTTTTTGTCAAAGATGAGCAAGTTATTCTAGCTCTTTCTGGTGTCAAAACTGTTTGTTTTGATGAACATTACCACGCATTCAAAATATTGTTAAAGCCCTTCCAGACTGTGACAGTGTTAAATATTCAAGACTTGTTCTACTACAAACCAATGGATGTTCAAATGACATATGGACCCTCAGATACCTCCACTTACATAGTTCCATATTGCCATCTAATGCAAGTGTGAGCAGTGTTAATAAGGCATTTTGACATTGCCCTGCTTTTTTTTTCTTCACTATTTTTAGTACCTCACAGTGAAAGGTCTCTTTCCATCCTTCAAATGGTAATGTTTGTGGCGTGAAATTTAATTTAAAATGTTTTAAATGTCATGTATTTATTCTCAAATTTGAATAAAGACATTTTGAGAAAATGATGTTCTGCTGTTTTTCTGCTAACATTCTTAGTTTTTAAGTAAGCATTATTAGTACAATTTTGCAGGAAATTGCCTTTTAGTTTAAAAAGTGTTAACACTAAAATTAACACTGGAGACTAATTTCTCAATGAACAGTGTCAAGTTTAACACTGGTGTGGGATACACTTACAGGAGTTAATTGTGATTAACATAACTGTTTGTAATTTGGCTTTGACACGTTAAAGTGTTTCTTGTAAACAAGGTGTGGTTGGTTACTTGTGAAAGTGTGTGTGGTTATAGTAAGCAAGGAATTGCGCACATATGGTAGAAAGATCCCGCTGATATGTCCGGTGTTCGAGTGTAGACGGGGCCAGTCGTGCTCGGAGGTCCTTGAGGGGATTTGAACCAGGGTCTCCCGCTCTGAAGTCCGTCACGGTTCCCCTAAACGTTGGAATAAACAGAAAAGCTGGCGATTTTGACGGAGTAACATATACTTGAGTTTCATTGTCAGTAATAAAAATAATATTAATATTAATATTATAAATATTCTGATTATTACTATTAAGTGCAGTTCCATGAGTGGCTTCTGCTGGCGGCCTAAAAAACCGAAAAGATGATTGAATGTGCATTGACAACCTCGTTAAAATGTCCAAGTTTAGTGCAGAAAAATCCATCTATTTTCAGACTGTATTGAAGAAATAAGTGGCAACTTTGCCTGTACCTTTAGGATTGAAATGAAGGCGGGATGTGGTGGTATTTAAATAGTTCTGTATTTGTTTAGTTTGTAGCAGATGAGTTGAGTTTTTGTGAAGCAATAAGGTCGTGGTTAATTAGGAGGTAGTATGGCCACACAGGTGAAAGTGTGAATTTGTATTGATGATTGGTGAGTGTGTTGTTTTTGAATGAGTTGCTGGGCATGAATTCTGAGGCATGAAGTGGTATTTTGAAGAGAGTATGTGTTGTTGTTGTTGTGGTGATTGTCCTTAGAGAGGCTGTAATAGGTGTTATTTGGTGCGTTGCAACGTGTGTGTGTGTTGTAACGTAAGAAGGAGCAGTTGTGGTTGAATGTGGTTGAGGGGATTCGAACTCGGATCTCCCGGTCGTTAGTCCGTTACGCTTCCGCTACGCCATCGTATGGAACGGGGTTCGAGGCGATTTCGAGTCAGTGCCTAATAACAGAGCACAGGTCCGTCGCACATTGCATTTTGTCAGTTTGTATTTGTATTTCGGACGAGAACGAGTGACAAAGTAGGTGAGTAAAATGTGAAGTCGCTCACTTGTTATGACTTATGTACGTGCTTGTGGCACGTTGTGTTGTAGCTGGTCCTTCACTTGTCCATCGGGAGTCATTTACCAAGAGCATTATTTCCCGAGCAATGAATTGCGAGCGTAAGCGATGGTCCTGGCATGTGAGCTGAAGTGAGGACAATGGCGGACCTGCTCCGGCAAAAGTCAACTACTTGGCTTTTGTTGTTGTGTTACGTAGAGGAATCCACTTTTTATTATTATTATTATTGTTATTATTATTATTAATAATAATAATAATAATAATAATAATAATAATAATAATAATAATAATAATAATAATAATAATAATAATAATAATAATAATGATAATAATAATAATAATAATAATAAATGTTTCAAATGTATTTGAGATATGTAGGATAAAAATTAAAAAGTGGGTTTCGGGTCCTGGACTTGGTCACCTGCTGTGGCCTATGTGGTGCTTGTGCGACGCTGAGTGTACATATAACTGGTGGCTAATGCTATACTGGCGTGCACGGGGTGTGCACATCTAACTATTGCTATACTTGTCCATCAGGATACACTGGCCTGGGCGCACAGCGGTGACCAGTCCAGCCAGTAACTTTGTTTTGTGACTGAAAAAAGTATATATCTATTGCTATGTTCCTATTCTCTTGGTAGGTTCCCAGGTTCCCGTTTTGACTGCTTCTACACCAGAATTAACCAGCTCACCACTGAATGTTTCATCATGTAGTTCTAACGACACAGTGGTCCTCGAACTTGCATCGTGCAGTTCTGATGATACGATGATCTTGGATGAGGATTGTACCCCTTCTAGAAAACGGCAGAAGGCAAATGAAGATGCCAAACAAGTAAGTTGATGTTGATTGATTCATTTGTTCACTGTAGCTTAAGATGTATTGACTCATTTGACAAAAACTCTTTAATTTGGGGGAATTGCTGTCCTATTTATGTTCCTTAAAGGTTGTTGAATTGGCATTAACCAAGAAACCAGGTGGAGACCAAGTTGTTAGGGAATACAGCCGTACAAAAAGTCTGACTGATTCCTCACGCCGACAGATGATTAATATTCTTGCTGCAGATATGACTGAACCCCATGGGTAATGTGGATATGTGTGTTCCAAGCACTTGTTTGCCAAGTTTTTGGTGAAATATTTGTGCCACCCAGATAATATTCTAATACTGTAAAATCTAAAATATTTTGTATTCATTCCTTCTCAGGATGGCACCACCACGGCATGTGAGAGAGATGTATGCTCGAGGCATAGTTGAGATGTTCCCTTACCTGATGGATCCATATTCCCAAAATGGATATCTAAGTTCCAAATGGGCAGCACAGTGGCTTAGTAATCAGCACTGTTGCCTCACAGCAAGAAGGTTCCTGGTTCGATTCCCGACTTGGTGGGTCTTTCTGTGTGGAGTTTGCATGTTCTCCCTGTGCTTGCGTGGGTTCCCTCCGGGTACTCCGGCTTCCTCCCACAGTCCAAAAACATGCAGGGTAGGTTAATTGATCTTTCTAAATTCTCCCTAGGTGTGAATGTGAGTGTGATTGGTTGTTTGTCTTCTCTGTGGCCCTGGATAGACTGGCGACCTGTCCAGGGTGTACCCCTGCTTTCGCCTGATATGCGTCGGGATGGGCTCCGACAGACCCCCGTGACCCGGAAACGGATTAAGCGGGTATAGAAAATGGATGGATGGGTGGAAGTTCCAAATGTTAAGCTAAAATGTTTACAATAGGGCCTATTTGGGAGTAAGGTCTAATAGCCACCAATACTCAGTTTAATCATTCAAAATAAAATAAAATATGATTAGATATTGGAATGACTTGATATAATGCAGACTATAAAAGTATAATGCTTACTTCTTGTTTTTAATTTGAAAGGAACATTTTTATGACCCTGAAAGTGGCACAGGGTACTTGGCATGGAGGCTCAAAACCATACAAAGGAATAGTTCTTCATCACAAAGCAGAAGATCACCACATCAGCAGGCTGGTGGAGGGCTGTTAGCTAGAAGAAATGCTTTGTTTCAGGCTGAGATCATCCTGACTGAAGAGCAATGCACAGAGGCCATATCCTTTATGAAGTATTCATCTGATGAGGACATCATAAAGCAGAAAATGAAGATGACATTTGAGTATCGTCACAATATGGTACACAGCAAAGATAAATCCTCAGATGTCTTGGCGGAGTTTCCACGCTTCAGAGACATCAAAGGACTGGTAATTAAATATTTAAACAAACAAATGATCTTGATGTAAAAATGCACTAGTTAACTGTTGGTATGTCTTATTGCAGATTGACCAAGACTTTATCTTGCAATTTGAAGACGAAGTGGCTGCAAAGGTTTTGGAATTGTTAGTCAAAAACCCTGCACTCCATATAATACCCTTCCTGTTTGAAAATTACGTAACTATTCCACAAGATGAAAAAAATCAACTGGACAAAATTTCTAGACGTTTGACCTCTCATTCAACAGGTTAAAAACTGAAGAAGCTGCTCAAACGAGAGACGAAACGTCTTCAAACCAGAAACTTTGTCCAGTTGATTTTGGTTTTCTCCATAACAAAAATTGTCATCATACTATGACCTGGATGACTGAGAATCTACACAAACATGTTGTTCATAAAATGGTGTCTTGTTATCAATCAATAATTCCAACAAAATTATTCAGCTGTTTTTACAACACATTTACTGTGGTAGTTGAAAGTCCAATGGCTGTGGGTACAAAGGATGTTTTTAAACTTTTTCTTTCTTTTTTTTCATTCTTTTCTTTTATCTTTTCTAAAGAGAAAGGAAAGGAGAGAAGGAGGGTAGTGGTGGATGTTGTGTGTGTACAATTGATTTGCAGTGGCGTGTGTAGTGTGGTGTGATGTGTGTGGATGAGAGCATGATGTTGTGTTGGATGTAACACCCCAAGATGAATGTTTTTAAACTTGAACGCACAGCATGACAATGAGAAAATATTTACTTTATGGTCTTGAGTTGGTTTGTTAATTGTGACTTAAACAAGGTACCTTTTTATGTGAATTTCCCAAACCAATATTTAATGCAGTTGGGCTCCATTGACCTACATTAAACAGTGTAAAAACATCCTAATTTTTATTGTGTTAACAGTTAAGCAAACAAAACACTGATTTTTGACCAGTTTTGGATTTCTAATATATAGGGTTATCTTTTCTTCCTACAAAGGTGGCCTACTGTGTTCAAACAAAAGGTCATCCTGCAGAGTAAGGATCTCCCCTCCTCCAGCAGCCTTGAAGATCTGATCCATTGTGCAGAAGCTACATCACTTGACAAAGAAATGGATGACATTATTGCTTCTGGTAGTTATATATATATATTTTTAATAACATTTTTTGTAGCACTTCAACCAACTGTTTCTCAAGTTTGTTTTCAGCCTAAAGATTGTGGTTAAAATGTACAAGTCTGGTGCCATTATGTAATCAACTTTTTATATGTGTGCAGGATGGGACAGTGATTTATCTTCGATCATTCTCCTGCTTCACCTGATTCCTCCAACAGCTCAGGGGCGCAAAAGGCCAGGCAAGGTTTCTGCATCTCAGGCTGAGAAACATCTTGTTGTCTTCAAGAAGGTTTGTATTAAAGTTAATAAGTATATTGTTGTGTGTTTTCTTTCCTCACCCCCTTGAGACAGGTGGGGTGTTTAGAAATGTGCATGGGCAGTTTGAGGGAAATGCATTTGTTTTCCCTGATTATAATGTTTAAGCACAATGAAATACATTTAATAATTGTAATTGTCTCATCTTTTTCATCTTCAGAGTGGAACAAGCGTCCAAGAACATGTTGATGCCATCACCAGCACCACTCAACCCTATCTGCTTGCGATTGGTACTAAGAGGAGCACAGTCCAGGATTTCTTCGTTGTTCTTGACAAGCAAGTCATGTTGTCATGTTTTTGGTACGTTCTCTGCTTTTAGAAAGCATTTGCATGCTAAGCATTGTGAGCAAATGGAGCCTGAAGAGGAATCAGGTGATACTGTTGACAGTGATGTTAGAAGTGACTCTCAGTTACCAATAAATGAAGAACCTGCCAGTGTCTCTCAAGTTGTGCCTGTATCTGACAAAAGTACTCTCGACTTGTGTGCATCTGCTATTGCACAACTTCAGGTTGCTGGTGTAGGCCAGGCGAATTTAAATGGCTTTGTGTCATCCATGGAAGAAGTTGTTATGGAGATACAAAGTCAAGCAAAAGCCACAGTGTTGAAATCTTTAGGTTCACAAGACACAGAAATGAAAATTAAAATTGAAAAATGTTCTGAAAAACTTGAAAACCCTTTTACTTGTTTCAATTCGGAAACAAAACGAAGCAAGTATTTTCAACAAAAATGGAAAACTGTTGAACCAGTTGAAAAAGTGCTTGGTGTCAGATTGGAGAACCGAAGAAACAGATCTAGTGGAACATACAAACAGGTTGTTGTAACTGATAGGTTTGCATATGTTCCAATTCTAGAGACACTGCAGTCTATTCTCAGAAATCCAAATCTTGCAGATATGTTAACATCTAGCCACCTTTCCAAGGATGGGGTATATTTTGATATACAGGATGGGCTATATGTGAAGAGTCATTCACTTTTTTTTGGGTGTTTGAGGCGCAATATGCCATTGATATTCGGTGATTTCGTGCAGAAAGGCAATGAGTACTGGCATCTTTTATTATTGCTCCTGCAGATAGTTGATATTGTATTTGCTCCGGTTATAACAGATGGTATGACTATCTTTTTAAAATACATAATCATTGAGCATCATCAGCTTTTTAAGCATCTGTTTCCATCCAGAAACCTCTTGCCTAAACATCACTTCATGATACATTATCCACGATGTATAAGGAATATTGGACCAATTCTACATATGTGGTCAATGCGTTATGAGGCAAAACACAACTTTTTTAAAACCCAACTGAAAAGTTTCAAAAATATCACCAAGACATTGGCTAAAAAGCACCAAAGATACATGGCCTTGCATTGGGAAGCCTTTAGTCATTTCAGATTAATGGTTGGTCCAGGAAAAATGGCTCTGCTTAAAGATTTGAAAGAGGGTCCTGAAATTGCTGCCAAATTAAACACTGCAATGTCCACTAATGTTCTGTCTGTTAAGTGGGTAAAACACCATGGAACTGAATATAAATCTGGCCTAATAGTATGTGTTGAAGTTGCTAATGAGATGCCAGTATTTTATCAAATCCACTTATTTTTTGTCAAAGATGAGCAAGTTATTCTAGCTCTTTCTGGTGTCAAAACTGTTTGTTTTGATGAACATTACCACGCATTCAAAATATTGTTAAAGCCCTTCCAGACTGTGACAGTGTTAAATATTCAAGACTTGTTCTACTACAAACCAATGGAGTTCAAATGACATATGGACCCTCAGATACCTCCACTTACATAGTTCCATATTGCCATCTAATGCAAGTGTGAGCAGTGTTAATAAGGCATTTTGACATTGCCCTGCTTTTTTTTTTCTTCACTATTTTTAGTACCTCACAGTGAAAGGTCTCTTTCCATCCTTCAAATGGTAATGTTTGTGGCGTGAAATTTAATTTAAAATGTTTTAAATGTCATGTTTTTATTCTCAAATTTGAATAAAGACATTTTGAGAAAATGATGTTCTGCTGTTTTTCTGCTAACATTCTTAGTTTTTAAGTAAGCATTATTAGTACAATTTTGCAGGAAATTGCATTTTAGTTTAAAAAGTGTTAACACTAAAATTAACACTGGAGACTAATTTCTCAATGAACAGTGTCAAGTTTAACACTGGTGTGGGATACACTTACAGGAGTTAATTGTGATTAACATAACTGTTTGTAATTTGGCTTTGAAACGTTAAAGTGTTTCTTGTAAACAAGGTGTGGTTGGTTACTTGTGAAAGTGTGTGTGGTTATAGTAAGCAAGGAATTGCGCACATATGGTAGAAAGATCCCGCTGATATGTCCGGTGTTCGAGTGTAGACGCGGCCAGTCGTGCTCGGAGGTCCTTGAGGGGATTTGAACCAGGGTCGCCCGCTCTGAAGTCCGTCACGGTTCCCCTAAACGTTGGAATAAACAGAAAAGCTGGCGATTTTGACGGAGTAACATATACTTGAGTTTCATTGTCAGTAATAAAAATAAAACTAATATTAATATTAATATTATAAATATTCTGATTATTACTACTAAGTGCAGTTCCACGAGTGGCTTCTGCTGGCGGCCTAAAAAACCAAAAAGACGATTGAATGTGCATTGACAACCTTGTTAAAATGTCCAAGTTTAGTGCAGAAAAATAAATATGTTTTCAGACTGTAATGAAGAAATAAGTGGCAACTTTGCCTGTACCTTTAGGATTGAAATGAAGGCGGGATGTGGTAGTATTTAAATAGTTCTGTATTTGTTTAGTTTGTAGCAGATGAGTTGAGTTTTTCTGAAGCAATAAGCTCGTGGTTAATTAGGAGGTAGTATGGCCACACAGGTGAAAGTGTGAATTTGTATTGATGATTGGTGAGTGTGGTGTTTTTGAATGAGTTGCTGGGCATGAAGGAAGAGGCATGAAGTGGTATTTTGAAGAGAGTATGTGTTGTTGTTGTTGTGGTGATTGTCCTTAGAGAGGCTGTAATAGGTGTTATTTGGTGCGTTGCAACGTGTGTGTGTGTGTTGTAACGTAAGAAAAAGCAGTTGTGGTTGAATGTGGTTGAGGGGATTCGAACTCGGATCTCCCGGTCGTTAGTCCGTGCCGCTTCCGCTACACCATTGTATGGAACGGGGATCGAGGCGACTTCGGGTCAGTGCCTAATATATAGAGCACAGGTCCCTTGCACATTGCATTTTGTCAGTTTGTATTTGTATTTTGGACGAGAACGAGTGACAAAGTAGGTGAGGAAAATATGAAGTCGCTCACTTGTTATGACTTATGTACGTGCTTGTGGCACGTTGTGTTGTAGCTGCTCCTACACTTGTCCATCGGGAGTCATTTACCAAGAGCATTATTTCCCGAGCAATGAATTGCGAGCGTAAGCGATGGTCCTGGCATGTGAGCTGAAGTGAGGACAATGGCGGACCTGCTCCGGCAAAGTCAACTACTTGGCTTTTGTAGTTGTGTTACGTAGAGGATTCCACTTTTCTAATAATAATAATAATAATAATAATAATAAATGTGTCAAATGTATTTGAGATATGTAGGATAAAAATTAAAAAGTGGGGTTCGGGTCCTGGACTTGGTCACCTGCTGTGGCCTATGTGGTGCTTGTGCGACGCTGAGGGTACATATAGCTGGTGGCTAATGCTATACAATTTTTTTTTTTTTTTTTCCCTTTCTTGTAACTATTGCTATATATGTACATCAGGATACACTGGCCTGGGCGCACAGCGGTGACCAGTCCAGCCAGTACCTTCCACCCACAATAGGACAAAGTGCGCTTCTCCGTATTTATAGGACTATTCTGCACAGCCACAGTTTGTTATGGTTTCGCATATTTTTCTCTTTTTTTCCTCAAACGGCCATTAGCAACATATTTCGTGCTCTTGACTGGACATGCATATAAGCATGTGTTGTGACCTATATAAGCATGTTGTTATTGTTGTTTTCACATTTGTATATATATCATAAATATTCAGAGATTTATAATTTTCATAAGCAGCAATGCATTTCGGGAAATATTCATATGCAATCAAGGAAAAATGCGGAAGTAATGTAACTGCAGTTCCATGAGTGGGTTCTGCTGGCGGCCTAAAACACCAAAAAGACGATTGAATCTGCATTGAAAACCATGTTAAAATGTCCAGCTTTAGTGCAGAAAAATAAATATGTTGTCGGGGGGAGGGGGGGGCTTTGAAACGTTAAAGTGTTTCTTGTAAACAAGGTGTGGTTGCTATGGTTACTCGTGAAAGTAAATGTGTGTGTGGTTATAGTAAGCAAGGAATTGCGCACATATGGTAGAAAGATCCCGCTGATATGTCCGGTGTTCGAGTGTAGACGGGGCCAGTCGTGCTCTGAGGTCCTTGAGGGGATTTGAACCGGGGTCTCCCGCTCTGAAGTCCGTCACGGGTCCGCTAAACGTTGGAATAAACAGAAAAGCTGGCGATTTTGACGGAGTAACATATACTTGAGTTTCATTGTCAGTAATAATAATAAAAATAATATTAATATTAATATTATAAATCTTATGATTATTACTATTAAGTGCAGTTCCATGAGTGGCTTCTGCTGGCGGCCTAAAAAACCAAAAAGACGATTGAATGTGCATTGACAACCATGGTAAAATGTCCAAGTTTAGTGCAGAAAAATCCATCTATTTTCAGACTGTTTTGAACAAATAAGTGTCAACTTTGCCTGTACCTTTAGGATTGAAATGAAGGCGGGATGTGGTAGTATTGAAATAGTTCTGTATTTGTTTAGTTTGTAGCAGATGAGTTGAGTTTTTGTGAAGCAATAAGGTCGTGGTTAATTAGGAGGTAGTATGGCCACACAGGTGAAAGTGTGAATTTGTATTGATGATTGGTGAGTGTGTTGTTTTTGAATGAGTTGCTGGGCACGAAGGAAGAGGCATAAAGTGGTATTTTGAAGAGAGTATGTGTTGTTGTTGTTGTGGTGATTGTCCTTAGAGAGGCTGTAATAGGTGTTATTTGGTGCGTTGCAACGTGTGTGTGTTGTAACGTAAGAAGAAGCAGTTGTGGTTGAATGTGGTTGAGGGGATTCGAACTCGGATCTCCCGGTCCATAGTCCGTGACGCTTCCGCTACACCATTGTATGGAACGGGGATCGAGGCGATTTCGGGTCAGAGCCTAATAACCGAGCACAGGTCCCTTGCACATTGCATTTTTTCAGTTTGTATTTGTATTTTGAACGAGAACGAGTGACAAAGTAGGTGAGTAAAATGTGAAGTCGCTCACTTGTTATGACTTATGTACGTGCTTGTGGCACGTTGTGTTGTAGCTGGTCCTGCACTTGTCCATCGGGAGTCATTTACCAAGAGCATCATTTCCCGAGCAATGAATTGCGAGCGTAAGCGATGGTCCTGGCATGTGAGCTGAAGTGAGGACAATGGCGGACCTGCTCCGGCAAAGTCAACTACTTGGCTTTTGTAGTTGTGTTACGTAGAGGAATCCACTTTTTAATAATAATAATAATAATAATAACAATGATAATAATAATAATAATAATAATAATAATAATAATAATAATAATAATAATAATAATAATAATAATAATAATAATAATAATAATAATAATAATAATAATAATAATGATAATAATAATAATAAATGTGTCAAATGTATTTGAGATATGTAGGATAAAAATTAAAAAGTGGGTTTCGGGTCCTGGACGTGGTCACCTGCTGTGGCCTATGTGGTGCTTGTGCGACGCTGAGTGTACATATAACTGGTGGCTAATGCTATACTGGCGTGCACGGGGTGTGCACATCTAACTATTGCTATACTTGTCCATCAGGACATCAGATACACTTGCCTGGGCGCACAGCGGTGACCAATCCAGCCAGTACCTTCCACCCACAATAGGACAAAGTGCGCTTCTCCGTATTTATAGGACTATTCTGCACAGCCACAGTTTGTTATGGTTTCGCATATTTTTCTCTTTTTTTCCTCAAACGGCCATTAGCAACATATTTCGTGCTCTTGACTGGACATGCATATAAGCATGTGTTGTGACCTATATAAGCATGTTGTTATTGTTGCACAGCTTCCCAGTGCTGGTGTATTTACCATTCAATTTAACAGCGGTAATGTACACGTCTTTTAGCACAGTGAACACCTTTAATTCAATAGCAAGTTAACTTTGTTTTTTGACTGAAAAAAGTATATATCTATTGCTATGTTCCTATTCTCCTGGTAGGTTCCCAGGTTCCCGTTTTGACTGCTTCTACACCAGAACTAACCAGCTCACCACTGAATCTTTCATCGTGTAGTTCTAACGACACAGTGGTCCTCGAACTTACATCGTGCAGTTCTGATGATACGATGATCTTGGATGAGGATTGTACCCCTTCTAGAAAACGGCAGAAGGCAAATGAAGATGCCAAACAAGTAAGTTGATGTTGATTGATTCATTTGTTCACTGTAGCTTAAGATGTATTGACTCATTTGACAAAAACTCTTTAATTTGGGGAATTGCTGTCCTATTTATGTTCCTTAAAGGTTGTTGAATTGGCATTAACCAAGAAACCAGGTGGAGACCAAGTTGTTAGGGAATACAGCCGTACAAAAAGTCTGACTGATTCCTCACGCCGACAGATGATTAATATTCTTGCTGCAGATATGACTGAAGCCCATGGGTAATGTGGATATGTGTGTTCCAAGCACTTGTTTGCCAAGTTTTTGGTGAAATAATTGTGCCACACAGATAATATTCTAATACTGTAAAATCTACAATATTTTGTATTCATTCCTTCTCAGGATGGCACCACCACGGCATGTGAGAGAGATGTATGCTCGAGGCATAGTTGAGATGTTCCCTTACCTGATGGATCCATATTCCCAAAATGGATATGTAAGTTCCAAATGGGCAGCACAGTGGCTTAGTAATCAGCACTGTTGCCTCACAGCAAGAAGGTTCCTGGTTCGATTCCCGACTTGGTGGGTCTTTCTGTGTGGAGTTTGCATGTTCTCCCTGTGCTTGCGTGGGTTCCCTCCGGGTACTCCGGCTTCATCCCACAGTCCAAAAACATGCAGGGTAGGTTAAGTGATCTTTCTAAATTCTCCCTAGGTGTGAATGTGAGTGTGATTGGTTGTTTGTCTTCTCTGTGGCCCTGGATGGACTGGCGACCTGTCCAGGGTGTACCCCTGCCTTTCGCCTGATATGCGTCGGGATGGGCTCCGACAGACCCCCGTGACCCGGAAACGGATTAAGCGGGTATAGATAATGGATGGATGGATGGAAGTTCCAAATGTTAAGCTAAAATGTTTACAATAGGGCCTATTTGGGAGTAAGGTCTAATAGCCACCAATACTCAGTTTAATCATTCAAAATAAAATAAAATATGATTAGATATTGGAATGACTTGATATAATGCAGACTATTAAAGTATAATGCTTACTTCTTGTTTTTAATTTGAAAGGAACATTTTTATGACCCTGAAAGTGGCACAGGGTACTTGGCATGGAGGCTCAAAACCATACAAAGGAATAGTTCTTCATCACAAAGCAGAAGATCACCACATCAGCAGGCTGGTGGAGGGCTGTTAGCTAGAAGAAATGCTTTGTTTCAGCCTGAGATCATCCTGACTGAAGAGCAATGCAAAGAGGCCATATCCTTTATGAAGTATTCATCTGATGAGGACATCATAAAGCAGAAAATGAAGATGACATTTGAGTATCGTCACAATATGGTACACAGCAAAGATAAATCCTCAGATGTCTTGGCTGAGTTTCCACGCTTCAGAGACATCAAAGGACTGGTAATTAAATATTTAAACAAACAAATGATCTTGATGTAAAAATGCACTAGTTAACTGTTGGTATGTCTTATTGCAGATTGACCAAGACTTTATCTTGCAATTTGAAGACGAAGTGGCTGCAAAGTTTTTGGAATTGTTAGTCAAAAACCCTGCACTCCATATAAAACACTTCCTGTTTGAAAATTACGTAACTATTCCACAAGATGAAAAAAATCAACTGGACAAAATTTCTAGACGTTTGACCTCTCATTTAACAGGTTAAAAACTGAAGAAGCTGCTCAAACGAGAGACGAAACGTCTTCAAACCAGAAACTTTGTCCAGTTGATTTTGGTTTTCTCCATAACAAAAATTTTCATCATACTATGACCTGGATGACTGAGAATCTACACAAACATGTTGTTCATAAAATGGTGTCTTGTTATCAATCAATAATTCCAACAAAATTATTCAGCTGTTTTTACAACACATTTACTGTGGTAGTTGAAAGTCCAATGGCTGTGGGTACAAAGGATGTTTTTAAACTTTTTCTTTCTTTTTTTTTCATTCTTTTCTTTTATCTTTTCTAAAGAGAAAGGAAAGGAGAGAAGGAGGGTAGTGGTGGATGTTGTGTGTGTACTATTGATTTGCAGTGGCGTGTGTAGTGTGGTGTGATGTGTGTGGATGAGAGCATGATGTTGTGTTGGATGTAACACCCCAAGATGAATGTTTTTAAACTTGAACGCACAGCATGACAATGAGAAAATATTTACTTTATGGTCTTGAGTTGGTTTGTTAATTGTGACTTAAACAAGGTACCTTTTTATGTGAATTTCCCAAACCAATATTTAATGCAGTTGGGCTCCATTGACCTACATTAAACAGTGTAAAAACATCCTAATTTTTATTGTGTTAACAGTTAAGCAAACAAAACACTGATTTTTGACCAGTTTTGGATTTCTAATATATAGGGTTATCTTTTCTTCCTACAAAGGTGGCCTACTGTGTTCAAACAAAAGGTCATCCTGCAGAGTAAGGATCTCCCCTCCTCAAGCAGCCTTGAAGATCTGATCCATTGTGCAGAAGCTACATCACTTGACAAAGAAATGGATGACATTATTGCTTCTGGTAGTTATATATATATTTTTTTAATAACATTTTTTTGTAGCACTTCAACCAACTGTTTCTCAAGTTTGTTTTCAGCCTAAAGATTGTGGTTAAAATGTACAAGTCTGGTGCCATTATGTAATCAACTTTTTATATGTGTGCAGGATGGGACAGTGATTTATCTTCGATCATTCTCCTGCTTCACCTGATTCCTCCAACAGCTCAGGGGCGCAAAAGGCCAGGCAAGGTTTCTGCATCTCAGGCTGAGAAACATCTTGTTGTCTTCAAGAAGGTTTGTATTTAAGTTAATAAGTATATTGTTGTGTGTTTTCTTTCCTCACCCCCTTGAGACAGGTGGGGTGTTTAGAAATGTGCATGGGCAGTTTGAGGAAAATGCATTTGTTTTCCCTGATTATAATGTTTAAGCACAATGAAATAAATTTAATAATTGTAATTGTCTCATCTTTTTCATCTTCAGAGTGGAACAAGCGTCCAAGAACATGTTGATGCCATCACCAGCACCACTCAACCCTATCTGCTTGCCATTGGTACTAAGAGGAGCACAGTCCAGGATTTCTTCATTGTTCTTGACAAGCAAGTCATGTTGTCATGTTTTTGGTACGTTCTCTGCTTTTAGAAAGCATTTGCATGCTAAGCATTGTGAGCAAATGGAGCCTGAAAAGGAATCAGGTGATACTGTTGACAGTGATGTTAGAAGTGACTCTCAGTTACCAATAAATGAAGAACCTGCCAGTGTCTCTCAAGTTGTGCCTGTATCTGACAAAAGTACTCTCGACTTGTGTGCATCTGCTATTGCACAACTTCAGGTTGCTGGTGTAGGCCAGGCGAATTTAAATGGCTTTGTGTCATCCATGGAAGAAGTTGTTATGGAGATACAAAGTCAAGCAAAAGCCACAGTGTTGAAATCTTTAGGTTCACAAGACACAAGTATGAAAATTAAAATTGAAAAAAGTTTTGAAAAACTTGCAAACCCTTTTACTTGTTTCAATTCGGAAACAAAACGAAGCAAGTATTTTCAACAAAAATGGAAAACTGTTGAACCAGTTGAAAAAGTGCTTGGTGTCAGATTGGAGAACCGAAGAAACAGATCTAGTGGAACATACAAACAGGTTGTTGTAACTGATAAGTTTGCATATGTTCCAATTCTAGAGACACTGCAGTCTATTCTCAGAAATCCAAATCTTGCAGATATGTTAACATCTAGCCACCTTTCCAAGGATGGGGTATATTTTGATATACAGGATGGGCTATATGTGAAGAGCCATTCACTTTTTGTTGGGTGTTTGCTGCGCAATATGCCATTTATATTTGGTGATTTAGTGCAGAAAGGCAATGACTACTGGCATCTTTTATTATTGCTCCTGCAGATAGTTGATATTGTATTTGCTCCGGTTATAACAGATGGTATGACTATCTTTTTAAAATACATAATCATTGAGCATCATCAACTTTTTAAGCATCTGTTTCCATCCAGAAACCTCTTGCCTAAACATCACTTCATGATACATTATCCACGATGTATAAGGAATATTGGACCAATTCTACATATGTGGTCAATGCGTTATGAGGCAAAACACAACTTTTTTAAAACCCAACTGAAAAGTTTCAAAAATATCACCAAGACATTGGCTAAAAAGCACCAAACATACATGGCCTTGCATTGGGAAGCCTTTAGTCATTTCAGATTAATGGTTGGTCCAGGAAAAATGGCTCAGCTTAAAGATTTGAAAGAGAAATTGCTGCCAAATGAAACACTGCAATGTCCACTAATGTTCTGTCTGTTAAGTGGGTAAAACACCATGGAACTGAATATAAATCTGGCCTAATAGTATGTGTTGAAGTTGCTAATGAGATGCCAGTATTTTATCAAATCCACTTATTTTTTGTCAAAGATGAGCAAGTTATTCTAGCTCTTTCTGGTGTCAAAACTGTTTGTTTTGATTAACATTACCACGCATTCAAAATATTGTTAAAGCCCTTCCAGACTGTGACAGTGTTAAATATTCAAGACTTGTTCTACTACAAACCAATGGATGTTCAAATGACATATGGACCCTCAGATACCTCCACTTACATAGTTCCATATTGCCATCTAATGCAAGTGTGAGCAGTGTTAATAAGGCATTTTGACATTGCCCTGCTTTTTTTTTTTCTTCACTATTTTTAGTACCTCACAGTGAAAGGTCTCTTTCCATCCTTCAAATGGTAATGTTTGTGGCGTGAAATTTAATTTAAAATGTTTTAAATGTCATGTATTTATTCTCAAATTTGAATAAAGACATTTTGAGAAAATGATGTTCTGCTGTTTTTCTGCTAACATTCTTAGTTTTTAAGTAAGCATTATTAGTACAATTTTGCAGGAAATTGCCTTTTAGTTTAAAAAGTGTTAACACTAAAATTAACACTGGAGACTAATTTCTCAATGAACAGTGTCAAGTTTAACACTGGTGTGGGATACACTTACAGGAGTTAATTGTGATTAACATAACTGTTTGTAATTTGGCTTTGACACGTTAAAGTGTTTCTTGTAAACAAGGTGTGGTTGGTTACTTGTGAAAGTGTGTGTGGTTATAGTAAGCAAGGAATTGCGCACATATGGTAGAAAGATCCCGGTGATATGTCCGGTGTTCGAGTGTAGATGCGGCCAGTCGTGCTCGGAGTTCCTTGAGGGGATTTGAACCAGGGTCTCCCGCTCTGAAGTCCGTCACAGTTCCCCTAAACGTTGGAATAAACAGAAAAGCTGGCGATTTTGACGGAGTAACATATACTTGAGTTTCATTGTCAGTAATAAAAATAATATTAATATTAATATTATAAATATTCTGATTATTACTATTAAGTGCAGTTCCATGAGTGGCTTCTGCTGGCGGCCTAAAAAACCGAAAAGATGATTGAATGTGCATTGACAACCTCGTTAAAATGTCCAAGTTTAGTGCAGAAAAATCCATCTATTTTCAGACTGTATTGAAGAAATAAGTGGCAACTTTGCCTGTACCTTTAGGATTGAAATGAAGGCGGGATGTGGTAGTATTGAAATAGTTCTGTATTTGTTTAGTTTGTAGCAGATGAGTTGAGTTTTTGTGAAGCAATAAGGTCGTGGTTAATTAGGAGGTAGTATGGCCACACAGGCGAAAGTGTGAATTTGTATTGATGATTGGTGAGTGTGGTGTTTTTGAATGAGTTGCTGGGCATGAAGGAAGAGGCATGAAGTGGTATTTTGAAGAGAGTTCGTGTTGTTGTTGTTGTGGTGATTGTCCTTAGAGAGGCTGTAATAGGTGTTATTTGGTGCGTTGCAACGTGTGTGTGTTGTAACGTAAGAAGAAGCAGTTGTGGTTGAATGTGGTTGAGGGGATTCGAACTCGGATCTCCCGGTCCATAGTCCGTGACGCTTCCGCTACACCATTGTATGGAACGGGGGTCGAGGCGATTTCGGGTCAGTGGCTAATATATAGAGCACAGGTCCCTTGCACATTGCATTTTGTCAGTGTGTATTTGTATTTTGGACGAGAACGAGTGACAAAGTAGGTGAGTAAAATGTGAAGTCGCTCACTTGTTATGACTTATGTACGTGCTTGTGGCACGTTGTGTTGTAGCTGGTCCTTCACTTGTCCATCGGGAGTCATTTACCAAGAGCATTATTTCCCGAGCAATGAATTGTGAGCGTAAGCGATGGTCCTGGCATGTGAGCTGAAGTGAGGACAATGGCGGACCTGCTCCGGCAAAGTCAACTACTTGGCTTTTGTAGTTGTGTTACGTAGAGGAATCCACTTTTTAATAATAATAATAATAATAATAATAAATGTGTCAAATGTATTTGAGATATGTAGGATAAAAATTAAAAAGTGGGTTTCGGGTCCTGGACTTGGTCACCTGCTGTGGCCTATGTGGTGCTTGTGCGACGCTGAGTGTACATATAACTGGTGGCTAATGCTATACTGGCGTGCACGGGGTGTGCACATGTAACTATTGCTATACTTGTCCATCAGGATACACTGGCCTGGGCGCACAGCGGTGACCAGTCCAGCCAGTACCTTCCACCCACAATAGGACAAAGTGCGCTTCTCCGTATTTATAGGACTATTCTGCACAGCCACAGTTTGTTATGGTTTCGCATATTTTTCTCTTTTTTTCCTCAAACGGCCATTAGCAACATATTTCGTGCTCTTGACTGGACATGCATATAAGCATGTGTTGTGACCTATATAAGCATGTTGTTATTGTTGTTTTCACATTTATATATATATCATAAATATTCGAAGATTTATAATTTTCATAAGCAGCAATGCATTTCGGGAAATATTCATATGCAATCAAGGAAAATTGCGGAAGTAATGTAACTGCATTTCCATGAGTGGCTTCTGCTGGCGGCCTAAAAAACCAAAAAGACGATTGAATCTGCATTGAAAACCATGTTAAAATGTCCAGCTTTAGTGCAGAAAAATAAATATGTTTTCGGGGGGAGGGGGGGGGCTTTGAAACGTTAAAGTGTTTCTTGTAAACAAGGTGTGGTTGCTATGGTTACTTGTGAAAGTAAGTGTGTGTCGTTACAGTAAGCAAGGAATTGCGCACATATGGTAGAAAGATCCCGCTGATATGTCCGGTGTTCGAGTGTAGACGGGGCCAGTCGTGCTCTGAGGTCCTTGAGGGGATTTGAACCGGGGTCTCCCGCTCTGAAGTCCGTCACGGTTCCTCTAAACATTGGAATAAACAGAAAAGCTGGCGATTTTGACGGAGTAACATATACTTGAGTTTCATTGTCAGTAATAATAATAAAACTAATATTAATATTAATATTATAAATATTCTGATTATTACTATTAAGTGCAGTTCCATGAGTGGCTTCTGCTGGCGGCCTAAAAAACGGAAAAGACGATTGAATGTGCATTGACAACCTCGTTAAAATGTCCAAGTTTAGTGCAGAAAAATCCATCTATTTTCAGACTGTATTGAAGAAATAAGTTTAGCCGTTGCCTGTACTTTTAGGATTGAAATGAAGGCGGGATGTGGTGGTATTTAAATAGTTCTGTATTTGTTTAGTTTGTAGCAGATGAGTTGAGTTTTTGTGAAGCAATAAGGTCGTGGTTAATTAGGAGGTAGTATGGCCACACAGGTGAAAGTGTGAATTTGTATTGATGATTGTGTTGTTTTTGAATGAGTTGCTGGGCATGAAGGAAGAGGCATGAAGTGGTATTTTGAAGAGAGTTTGTGTTGTTGTTGTTGTGGTGATTGTCCTTAGAGAGGCTGTAATAGGTGTTATTTGGTGCGTTGCAACGTGTGTGTGTGTGTGTTGTAACGTATGAAGGAGCAGTTGTGGTTGAATGTGGTTGAGGGGATTCGAACTCGGATCTCCCGGTCCTTAGTCCGTGACGCTTCCGCTACACCATCGTATGGAACGGGGTTCGAGGCGATTTCGTGTCAGTGGCTAATATATAGAGCACAGGTCCCTCGCACATTGCATTTTGTCAGTTTGTATTTGTATTTCGGACGAGAACGAGTGACAAAGTAGGTGAGTAAAATGTGAAGTCGCTCACTTGTTATGACTTATGTACGTGCTTGTGGCACGTTGTGTTGTAGCTGCTCCTACACTTGTCCATCGGGAGTCATTTACCAAGAGCATTATTTCCCGAGCAATGAATTGCGAGCGTAAGCGATGGTCCTGGCATGTGAGCTGAAGTGAGGACAATGGCGGACCTGCTCCAGCAAAGTGAACTACTTGGCTTTTGTAGTTGTGTTACGTAGAGGAATCCACTTTTTATTATTATTATTGTTATTATTATTGTTATTATTATTGTTATTATTAATAATAATAATAATAATAATAATAATAATAATAATAATAATAATAATAATAATAATAATAATAATAATAATAATAATAATAATAAATGTGTCAAATGTATTTGAGATATGTAGGATAAAAATTAAAAAGTGGGTTTCGGGTCCTGGACTTGGTCACCTGCTGTGGCCTATGTGGTGCTTGTGCGACGCTGAGTGTACATATAACTGGTGGCTAATGCTATACTGGCGTGCACGGGGTGTGCACATGTAACTATTGCTATACTTGTCCATCAGGATACACTGGCCTGGGCGCACAGCGGTGACCAGTCCAGCCAGTAACTTTGTTTTGTGACTGAAAAAAGTATATATATATTGCTATGTTCCTATTCTCTTGGTAGGTTCCCAGGTTCCCGTTTTGACTGCTTCTACACCAGAATTAACCAGCTCACCACTGAATGTTTCATCATGTAGTTCTAAGGACACAGTGGTCCTCGAACTTGCATCGTGTAGTTCTGATGATACAATGATCTTGGATGAGGATTGTACCCCTTCTAGAAAACGGCAGAAGGCAAATGAAGATGCCAAACAAGTAAGTTGATGTTGATTGATTCATTTGTTCACTGTAGCTTAAGATGTATTGACTCATTTGACAAAAACTCTTTAATTTGGGGGAATTGCTGTCCTATTTATGTTCCTTAAAGGTTGTTGAATTGGCATTAACCAAGAAACCAGGTGGAGACCAAGTTGTTAGGGAATACAGCCGTACAAAAAGTCTGACTGATTCCTCACGCCGACAGATGATTGATATTCTTGCTGCAGATATGACTGAACCCCATGGGTAATGTGGATATGTGTGTTCCAAGCACTTGTTTGCCAAGTTTTTGGTGAAATATTTGTGCCACACAGATAATATTCTAATACTGTAAAATCTAAAATATTTTGTATTCATTCCTTCTCAGGATGGCACCACCACGGCATGTGAGAGAGATGTATGCTCGAGGCATAGTTGAGATGTTCCCTTACCTGATGGATCCATATTCCCAAAATGGATATGTAAGTTCCAAATGGGCAGCACAGTGGCTTAGTAATCAGCACTGTTGCCTCACAGCAAGAAGGTTCCTGGTTCGATTCCCGACTTGGTGGGTCTTTCTGTGTGGAGTTTGCATGTTCTCCCTGTGCTTGCGTGGGTTCCCTCCGGGTACTCCGGCTTCCTCCCACTGTCCAAAAACATGCAGGGTAGGTTAATTGATCTTTCTAAATTCTCCCTAGGTGTGAATGTGAGTGTGATTGGTTGTTTGTCTTCTCTGTGGCCCTGGATAGACTGGCGACCTGTCCAGGGTGTACCCCTGCTTTCGCCTGATATGCATCGGGATAGGCTCCGACAGACCCCCGTGAAACGGATTAAGCGGGTATAGAAAATGGATGGATGGGTGGAAGTTCCAAATGTTAAGCTAAAATGTTTACAATAGGGCCTATTTGGGAGTAAGGTCTAATAGCCACCAATACTCAGTTTAATCATTCAAAATAAAATAAAATATGATTAGATATTGGAATGACTTGATATAATGCAGACTATAAAAGTATAATGCTTACTTCTTGTTTTTAATTTGAAAGGAACATTTTTATGACCCTGAAAGTGGCACAGGGTACTTGGCATGGAGGCTCAAAACCATACAAAGGAATAGTTCTTCATCACAAAGCAGAAGATCACCACATCAGCAGGCTGGTGGAGGGCTGTTAGCTAGAAGAAATGCTTTGTTTCAGCTTGAGATCATCCTGACTGAAGAGCAATGCACAGAGGCCATATCCTTTATGAAGTATTCATCTGATGAGGACATCATAAAGCAGAAAATGAAGATGACATTTGAGTATCGTCACAATATGGTACACAGCAAAGATAAATCCTCAGATGTCTTGGCGGAGTTTCCACGCTTCAGAGACATCAAAGGACTGGTAATTAAATATTTAAACAAACAAATGATCTTGGCAGCACAGTGGCTTAGTGGTTAGCACTGTTGCCTCACAGCAAGAAGATTCCCGGTTCAATTCCCGGCCCGGTGGGTCTTTCTGTGTGGAGTTTGCATGTTCTCCCCGTGCTTGCGTGGGTTCCCTCCGGGTACTCCGGCTTCCTCCCACTGTCCAAAAACATGCAGGTAGGTTAATTGATCATCCTAAATTCTCCCTAGGTGTGAATGTGAGTGTGATTGGTTGTTTGTCTTCCATGTGGCCCTGGATAGACTGGCGACCTGTCCAGGGTGGACCCCTGCCTTTCGCCTACTATGCGTCGGGATAGGCTCCGACAGACCCCCGTGACCCGGAAACGGATAAAGCGGGTATAGATGATGGATGGATGGACAAATGATCTTGATGTAAAAATGCACTAGTTAACTGTTGGTATGTCTTATTGCAGATTGACCAAGACTTTATCTTGCAATTTGAAGACGAAGTGGCTGCAAAGTTTTTGGAAAGGTTAGTCAAAAACCCTGCACTCCATATAAAACCCTTCCTGTTTGAAAATTACGTAACTATTCCACAAGATGAAAAAAATCAACTGGACAAAATTTCTAGACGTTTGACCTCTCATTCAACAGGTTAAAAACTGAAGAAGCTGCTCAAACGAGAGACGAAACGTCTTCAAACCAGACACTTTGTCCAGTTGATTTTGGTTTTCTCCATAACAAAAATTTTCATCATACTATGACCTGGATGACTGAGAATCTACACAAACATGTTGTTCATAAAATGGTGTCTTGTTATCAGTCAATAATTACAACAAAATTATTCAGCTGTTTTTACCACACATTTACTGTGGTAGTTGAAAGTCCAATCGCTGTGGGTACAAAGGATGTTTTTAAACTTTTTCTTTCTTTTTTTTCATTCTTTTCTTTTATCTTTTCTAAAGAGAAAGGAAAGGAGAGAAGGAGGGTAGTGGTGGATGTTGTGTGTGTACTATTGATTTGCAGTGGCGTGTGTAGTGTGGTGTGATGTGTGTGGATGAGAGCATGATGTTGTGTTGGATGTAACACCCCAAGATGAATGTTTTTAAACTTGAACGCACAGCATGACAATGACAAAATATTTACTTTATGGTCTTGAGTTGGTTTGTTAATTGTGACTTAAACAAGGTACCTTTTTATGTGAATTTCCCAAACCAATATTTAATGCAGTTGGGCTCCATTGACCTACATTAAACAGTGTAAAAACATCCTAATTTTTATTGTGTTAACAGTTAAGCAAACAAAACACAGATTTTTGACCAGTTTTGGATTTCTAATATATAGGGTTATCTTTTCTTCCTACAAAGGTGGCCTACTGTGTTCAAACAAAAGGTCATCCTGCAGAGTAAGGATCTCCCCTCCTCAAGCAGCCTTGAAGATCTGATCCATTGTGCAGAAGCTACATCACTTGACAAAGAAATGGATGACATTATTGCTTCTGGTAGTTATTTATATAGTTTTTTAATAACAACATTTTTTGTAGCACTTCAACCAACTGTTTCTCAAGTTTGTTTTCAGCCTAAAGATTGTGGTTAAAATGTACAAGTCTGGTGCCATTATGTAATCAACTTTTTATATGTGTGCAGGATGGGACAGTGATTTATCTTCGATCATTCTCCTGCTTCACCTGATTCCACCAACAGCTCAGGGGCGCAAAAGGCCAGGCAAGGTTTCTGCATCTCAGGCTGAGAAACATCTTGTTGTCTTCAAGAAGGTTTGTATTAAAGTTAATAAGTATATTGTTGTGTGTTTTCTTTCCTCACCCCCTTGAGACAGGTGGGGTGTTTAGAAATGTGCATGGGCAGTTTGAGGAAAATGCATTTGTTTTCCCTGATTATAATGTTTAAGCACAATGAAATAAATTTAATAATTGTAATTGTCTCATCTTTTTCATCTTCAGAGTGGAACAAGCGTCCAAGAACATGTTGATGCCATCACCAGCACCACTCAACCCTATCTGCTTGCGATTGGTACTAAGAGGAGCACAGTCCAGGATTTCTTCGTTGTTCTTGACAAGCAAGTCATGTTGTCATGTTTTTGGTACGTTCTCTGCTTTTAGAAAGCATTTGCATGCTAAGCATTGTGAGCAAATGGAGCCTGAAGAGGAATCAGGTGATGCTGTTGACAGTGATGTTAGAAGTGACTCTCAGTTACCAATAAATGAAGAACCTGCCAGTGTCTCTCAAGTTGTGCCTGTATCTGACAAAAGTACTCTCGACTTGTGTGCATCTGCTATTGCACAACTTCAGGTTGCTGGTGTAGGCCAGGCGAATTTAAATGGCTTTGTGTCATCCATGGAAGAAGTTGTTATGGAGATACAAAGTCAAGCAAAAGCCACAGTGTTGAAATCTTTAGGTTCACAAGACACAAGTATGAAAATTAAAATTGAAAAAAGTTTTGAAAAACTTGAAAACCCTTTTACTTGTTTCAATTCGGAAACAAAACGAAGCAAGTATTTTCAACAAAAATGGAAAACTGTTGAACCAGTTGAAAAAGTGCTTGGTGTCAGATTGGAGAACCGAAGAAACAGATCTAGTGGAACATACAAACAGGTTGTTGTAACTGATAAGTTTGCATATGTTCCAATTCTAGAGACACTGCAGTCTATTCTCAGAAATCCAAATCTTGCAGATATGTTAACATCTAGCCACCTTTCCAAGGATGGGGTATATTTTGATATACAGGATGGGCTATATGTGAAGAGCCATTCACTTTTTTTTGGGTGTTTGCTGCGCAATATGCCATTTATATTTGGTGATTTAGTGCAGAAAGGCAATGAGTACTGGCATCTTTTATTATTGCTCCTGCTGATAGTTGATATTGTATTTGCTCCGGTTATAACAGATGGTATGACTATCTTTTTAAAATACATAATCATTGAGCATCATCAGCTTTTTAAGCATCTGTTTCCATCCAGAAACCTCTTGCCTAAACATCACTTCATGATACATTATCCACGATGTATAAGGAATATTGGACCAATTCTACATATGTGGTCAATGCGTTATGAGGCAAAACACAACTTTTTTTAAAACCCAACTGAAAAGTTTCAAAAATATCACCAAGACATTGGCTAAAAAGCACCAAAGATACATGGCCTTGCATTGGGAAGCCTTTAGTCATTTCAGATTAATGGTTGGTCCAGGAAAAATGGCTCAGCTTAAAGATTTGAAAGAGGGTCCTGAAATTGCTGCCAAATGAAACACTGCAATGTCCACTAATGTTCTGTCTGTTAAGTGGGTAAAACACCATGGAACTGAATATAAATCTGGCCTAATAGTATGTGTTGAAGTTGCTAATGAGATGCCAGTATTTTATCAAATCCACTTATTTTTTGTCAAAGATGAGCAAGTTATTCTAGCTCTTTCTGGTGTCAAAACTGTTTGTTTTGATGAACATTACCACGCATTCAAAATATTGTTAAAGCCCTTCCAGACTGTGACAGTGTTAAATATTCAAGACTTGTTCTACTACAAACCAATGGATGTTCAAATGACATATGGACCCTCAGATACCTCCACTTACATAGTTCCATATTGCCATCTAATGCAAGTGTGAGCAGTGTTAATAAGGCATTTTGACATTGCCCTGCTTTTTTTTTTCTTCACTATTTTTAGTACCTCACAGTGAAAGGTCTCTTTCCATCCTTCAAATGGTAATGTTTGTGGCGTGAAATTTTATTTAAAATGTTTTAAATGTCATGTTTTTATTCTCAAATTTGAATAAAGACATTTTGAGAAAATGATGTTCTGCTGTTTTTCTGCTAACATTCTTAGTTTTTAAGTAAGCATTATTAGTACAATTTTGCAGGAAATTGCCTTTTAGTTTAAAAAGTGTTAACACTAAAATTAACACTGGAGACTAATTTCTCAATGAACAGTGTCAAGTTTAACACTGGTGTGGGATACACTTACAGGAGTTAATTGTGATTAACATAACTGTTTGTAATTTGGCTTTGACACGTTAAAGTGTTTCTTGTAAACAAGGTGTGGTTGGTTACTTGTGAAAGTGTGTGTGGTTATAGTAAGCAAGGAATTGCGCACATATGGTAGAAAGATCCCGTTGATATGTCCGGTGTTCGAGTGTAGACGCGGCCAGTCGTGCTCGGCGGTCCTTGAGGGGATTTGAACCAGGGTCTCCCGCCCTGAAGTCCGTCACGGTTCCCCTAAACGTTGGAATAAACAGAAAAGCTGGCGATTTTGACGGAGTAACATATACTTGAGTTTCATTGTCAGTAATAAAAATAAAAATAATAATAATATTAATATTATAAATATTCTGATTATTACTATTAAGTGCAGTTCCACGAGTGGCTTCTGCTGGCGGCCTAAAAAACCGAAAAGATGATTGAATGTGCATTGACAACCTCGTTAAAATGTCCAAGTTTAGTGCAGAAAAATCCATCTATTTTCAGACTGTATTGAAGAAATAAGTGGCAACTTTGCCTGTACCTTTAGGATTGAAATGAAGGCGGGATGTGGTAGTATTTAAATAGTTCTGTATTTGTTTAGTTTGTAGCAGATGAGTTGAGTTTTTGTGAAGCAATAAGGTCGTGGTTAATTAGGAGGTAGTATGGCCACACAGGCGAAAGTGTGAATTTGTATTGATGATTGGTGAGTGTGTTGTTTTTGAATGAGTTGCTGGGCATGAATTCTGAGGCATGAAGTGGTATTTTGAAGAGAGTTTGTGTTGTTGTTGTTGTGGAGATTGTCCTTAGAGAGGCTGTAATAGGTGTTATTTGGTGCGTTGCAACGTGTGTGTGTGTTGTAACGTAAGAAAAAGCAGTTGTGGTTGAATGTGGTTGAGGGGATTCGAACTCGGATCTCCCAGTCCTTAGTCCGTGACGCTTCCGCTACACCATTGTATGGAACGGGGATCGAGGCGATTTCGGGTCAGTGGCTAATATATAGAGCACAGGTCCCTTGCACATTGCATTTTGTCAGTTTGTATTTGTATTTCGGACGAGAACGAGTGACAAAGTAGGTGAGTAAAATGTGAAGTCGCTCACTTGTTATGACTTATGTACGTGCTTGTGGCACGTTGTGTTGTAGCTGGTCCTTCACTTGTCCATCGGGAGTCATTTACCAAGAGCATCATTTCCCGAGCAATGAATTGCGAGCGTAAGCGATGGTCCTGGCATGTGAGCTGAAGTGAGGACAATGGCGGACCTGCTCCGGCAAAAGTCAACTACTTGGCTTTTGTTGTTGTGTTACGTAGAGGAATCCACTTTTTATTATTATTATTATTGTTATTATTAATAATAATAACAATACTAATAACAATACTAATAATAATACTAATAATACTAATAATAATAATAATAATAATAATAATAATAATAATAATAATAATAATAATAATAATAATAATAATAATAATAATAATAATAAATGTGTCAAATGTATTTGAGATATGTAGGATAAAAATTAAAAAGTGGGTTTCGGGTCCTGGACTTGGTCACCTGCTGTGGCCTATGTGGTGCTTGTGCGACGCTGAGTGTACATATAACTGGTGGCTAATGCTATACTGGCGTGCACGGGGTGTGCACATGTAACTATTGCTATACTTGTCCATCAGGATACACTGGCCTGGGCGCACAGCGGTGACCAGTCCAGCCAGTAACTTTGTTTTGTGACTGAAAAAAGTATATATCTATTGCTATGTTCCTATTCTCTTGGTAGGTTCCCAGGTTCCCGTTTGGACTGCTTCTACACCAGAATTAACCAGCTCACCACTGAATGTTTCATCATGTAGTTCTAAGGACACAGTGGTCCTCGAACTTGCATCGTGCAGTTCTGATGATACAATGATCTTGGATGAGGATTGTACCCCTTCTAGAAAACGGCAGAAGGCAAATGAAGATGCCAAACAAGTAAGTTGATGTTGATTGATTCATTTGTTCACTGTAGCTTAAGATGTATTGACTCATTTGACAAAAACTCTTTAATTTGGGGGAATTGCTGTCCTATTTATGTTCCTTAAAGGTTGTTGAATTGGCATTAACCAAGAAACCAGGTGGAGACCAAGTTGTTAGGGAATACAGCCGTACAAAAAGTCTGACTGATTCCTCACGCCGACAGATGATTAATATTCTTGCTGCAGATATGACTGAACCCCATGGGTAATGTGGATATGTGTGTTCCAAGCACTTGTTTGCCAAGTTTTTGGTGAAATATTTGTGCCACACAGATAATATTCTAATACTGTAAAATCTAAAATATTTTGTATTCATTCCTTCTCAGGATGGCACCACCACGGCATGTGAGAGAGATGTATGCTCGAGGCATAGTTGAGATGTTCCCTTACCTGATGGATCCATATTCCCAAAATGGATATGTAAGTTCCAAATGGGCAGCACAGTGGCTTAGTAATCAGCACTGTTGCCTCACAGCAAGAAGGTTCCTGGTTCGATTCCCGACTTGGTGGGTCTTTCTGTGTGGAGTTTGCATGTTCTCCCTGTGCTTGCGTGGGTTCCCTCCGGGTACTCCGGCTTCCTCCCACAGTCCAAAAACATGCAGGGTAGGTTAATTGATCTTTCTAAATTCTCCCTAGGTGTGAATGTGAGTGTGATTGGTTGTTTGTCTTCTCTGTGGCCCTGGATAGACTGGCGACCTGTCCAGGGTGTACCCCTGCTATCGCCTGATATGCATCGGGATAGGCTCCGACAGACCCCCGTGACCCGGAAACGGATTAAGCGGGTATAGAAAATGGATGGATGGGTGGAAGTTCCAAATGTTAAGCTAAAATGTTTACAATAGGGCCTATTTGGGAGTAAGGTCTAATAGCCACCAATACTCAGTTTAATCATTCAAAATAAAATAAAATATGATTAGATATTGGAATGACTTGATCTAATGCAGACTATAAAAGTATAATGCTTACTTCTTGTTTTTAATTTGAAAGGAACATTTTTATGACCCTGAAAGTGGCACAGGGTACTTGGCATGGAGGCTCAAAACCATACAAAGGAATAGTTCTTCATCACAAAGCAGAAGATCACCACATCAGCAGGCTGGTGGAGGGCTGTTAGCTAGAAGAAATGCTTTGTTTCAGCCTGAGATCATCCTGACTGAAGAGCAATGCAAAGAGGCCATATCCTTTATGAAGTATTCATCTGATGAGGACATCATAAAGCAGAAAATGAAGATGACATTTGAGTATCGTCACAATATGGTACACAGCAAAGATAAATCCTCAGATGTCTTGGCGGAGTTTCCACGCTTCAGAGACATCAAAGGAATGGTAATTAAATATTTAAACAAACAAATGATCTTGGCAGCACGGTGGCTTAGTGGTTAGCACTGTTGCCTCACAGCAAGAAGATTCCCGGTTCAATTCCCGGCCCGGTGGGTCTTTCTGTGTGGAGTTTGCATGTTCTCCCCGTGCTTGCGTGGGTTCCCTCCGGGTACTCCGGCTTCCTCCCACTGTCCAAAAACATGCAGGTAGGTTAATTGATCATCCTAAATTCTCCCTAGGTGTGAATGTGAGTGTGATTGGTTGTTTGTCTTCCATGTGGCCCTGGATAGACTGGCGACCTGTCCAGGGTGTACCCCTGCTTTCGCCTACTATGCGTCGGGATAGGCTCCGACAGACCCCCGTGACCCGGAAACGGATAAAGCGGGTATAGATGATGGATGGATGGACAAATGATCTTGATGTAAAAATGCACTAGTTAACTGTTGGTATGTCTTATTGCAGATTGACCAAGACTTTATCTTGCAATTTGAAGACGAAGTGGCTGCAAAGTTTTTGGAATTGTTAGTCAAAAACCCTGCACTCCATATAAAACCCTTCCTGTTTGAAAATTACGTAACTATTCCACAAGATGAAAAAAATCAACTGGACAAAATTTC
Source organism: Xenentodon cancila (assembly GCA_014839995.1). Taxonomy (NCBI): domain Eukaryota; kingdom Metazoa; phylum Chordata; class Actinopteri; order Beloniformes; family Belonidae; genus Xenentodon; species Xenentodon cancila. Next base: position 10,362,503 of record CM026216.1, on the reverse strand, counting down.
TAGACGTTTGACCTCTCATTCAACAGGTTTAAAACTGAAGAAGCTGCTCAAACGATAGACGAAACGTCTTCAAACCAGACACTTTGTCCAGTTGATTTTGGTTTTCTCCATAACAAAAATTGTCAACATACTATGACCTGGATGACTGAGAATCTACACAAACATGTTGTTCATAAAATGGTGTCTTGTTATCAGTCAATAATTACAACAAAATTATTCAGCTGTTTTTACAACACATTTACTGTGGTAGTTGAAAGTCCAATGGCTGTGGGTACAAAGGATGTTTTTAAACTTTTTCTTTCTTTTTTTTCATTCTTTTCTTTTATCTTTTCTAAAGAGAAAGGAAAGGAGAGAAGGAGGGTAGTGGTGGATGTTGTGTGTGTACTATTGATTTGCAGTGGCGTGTGTAGTGTGGTGTGATGTGTGTGGATGAGAGCATGATGTTGTGTTGGATGTAACACCCCAAGATGAATGTTTTTAAACTTGAACGCACAGCATGACAATGACAAAATATTTACTTTATGGTCTTGAGTTGGTTTGTTAATTGTGACTTAAACAAGGTACCTTTTTATGTGAATTTCCCAAACCAATATTTAATACAGTTGGGCTCCATTGACCTACATTAAACAGTGTAAAAACATCCTAATTTTTATTGTGTTAACAGTTAAGCAAACAAAACACTGATTTTTGACCAGTTTTGGATTTCTAATATATAGGGTTATCTTTTCTTCCTACAAAGGTGGCCTACTGTGTTCAAACAAAAGGTCATCCTGCAGAGTAAGGATCTCCCCTCCTCCAGCAGCCTTGAAGATCTGATCCATTGTGCAGAAGCTACATCACTTGACAAAGAAATGGATGACATTATTGCTTCTGGTAGTAATATATATATATTTTTTAATAACATTTTTTTGTAGCACTTCAACCAACTGTTTCTCAAGTTTGTTTTCAGCCTAAAGATTGTGGTTAAAATGTACAAGTCTGGTGCCATTATGTAATCAACTTTTTATATGTGTGCAGGATGGGACAGTGATTTATCTTCGATCATTCTCCTGCTTCACCTGATTCCTCCAACAGCTCAGGGGCGCAAAAGGCCAGGCAAGGTTTCTGCATCTCAGGCTGAGAAACATCTTGTTGTCTTCAAGAAGGTTTGTATTAAAGTTAATAAGTATATTGTTGTGTGTTTTCTTTCCTCACCCCCTTGAGACAGGTGGGGTGTTTAGAAATGTGCATGGGCAGTTTGAGGGAAATGCATTTGTTTTCCCTGATTATAATGTTTAAGCACAATGAAATAAATTTAATAATTGTAATTGTCTCATCTTTTTCATCTTCAGAGTGGAACAAGCGTCCAAGAACATGTTGATGCCATCACCAGCACCACTCAACCCTATCTGCTTGCGATTGGTACTAAGAGGAGCACAGTCCAGGATTTCTTCGTTGTTCTTGACAAGCAAGTCATGTTGTCATGTTTTTGGTACGTTCTCTGCTTTTAGAAAGCATTTGCATGCTAAGCATTGTGAGCAAATGGAGCCTGAAGAGGAATCAAGTGATACTGTTGACAGTGATGTTAGAAGTGACTCTCAGTTACCAATAAATGAAGAACCTGCCAGTGTCTCTCAAGTTGTGCCTGTATCTGACAAAAGTACTCTCGACTTGTGTGCATCTGCTATTGCACAACTTCAGGTTGCTGGTGTAGGCCAGGCGAATTTAAATGGCTTTGTGTCATCCATGGAAGAAGTTGTTATGGAGATACAAAGTCAAGCAAAAGCCACGGTGTTGAAATCTTTAGGTTCACAAGACACAAGTATGAAAATTAAAATTGAAAAATGTTCTGAAAAACTTGAAAACCCTTTTACTTGTTTCAATTCGGAAACAAAACGAAGCAAGTATTTTCAACAAAAATGGAAAACTGTTGAACCAGTTGAAAAAGTGCTTGGTGTCAGATTGGAGAACCGAAGAAACAGATCTAGTGGAACATACAAACAGGTTGTTGTAACTGATAAGTTTGCATATGTTTCAATTCTAGAGACACTGCAGTCTATTCTCAGAAATCCAAATCTTGCAGATATGTTAACATCTAGCCACCTTTCCAAGGATGGGGTATATTTTGATATACAGGATGGGCTATATGTGAAGAGTCATTCACTTTTTTCAGATAAAGATTTTGCCCTGCTCATTCAGTTATTTTATGATGAATTTGAGACTGCTAATCCACTGGGGTCCAAAAAAGGTATACATAAACCAGGGGGTAAGTATTTTACATTGAGAAATTTTCCACCAAAATTAAATTCATCTTTAGTCAACATACATTTGTGTGCACTTTTTCATGCGCAAGATATCAAAGCATATGGTTTTAACACCATCCTTGAGCCAATCATCAGTGATTTGAAGGTGCTTGAAACTTGTGGACTTACATCTCCCATGTTTCAAAGTCCTGTTCGTGGTAGCGTTGTGCAAGTCACAGGGGATAATCTTGGTCTTCATGGAATATGTGGGTTTGTTGAGTCATTTAGTGCTCGTTACTGCTGTCGTTTTTGTCTCACTGAGAAAAGTGAATTTCAGTCTGTGTTCTGTGAAAATGAAAGCATCATGTTCCGTACAAAAGACATGCATGCAGAGCATTGCTGTACTGTACAGACAAATCCACAATTACCTCATGTATGTGGTGTGAAGCGTTCAAGTCTGTTGAATACTGTTGAAAAAATAGTTTTTTAACACGGCAGAAAATCTTACTGTTGATATTATGCATGACATTTTAGAGGGAGTTGCACAGTTTGAGGTAAAACTTATATTGGAATATGTACAGCAAAACTTCCTAACGGCAAAAGAACTGGCTGGTAGAACAGAGTCTTTTAACTATGGCCACACTGAGCGACGAAATTGTCCTCCTCCCGTCAAGTTGTTTGACGGTAGTAATGACTTGGGCTTGAATGCAATACAGTCATGGTGTTTGCTGCGCAATATGCCATTGATATTTGGTGATTTAGTGCAGAAAGGCAATGAGTACTGGCATCTTTTATTATTGCTCCTGCAGATAGTTGAAATTGTATTTGCTCCGGTTATAACAGATGGTATGACTATCTTTTTAAAATACATAATCATTGAGCATCATCAGCTTTTTAAGCATCTGTTTTCATCCAGAAACCTCTTGCCTAAACATCACTTCATGATACATTATCCACGATGTATAAGGAATATTGGACCAATATTACATATGTGGTCAATGCGTTATGAGGCAAAACACAACTTTTTTAAAACCCAACTGAAAAGTTTCAAAAATATCACCAAGACATTGGCTAAAAAGCACCAAAGATACATGGCCTTGCATTGGGAAGCCTTTAGTCATTTCAGATTAATGGTTGGTCCAGGAAAAATGGCTCAGCTTAAAGATTTGAAAGAGGGTCCTGAAATTGCTGCCAAATGAAACACTGCAATGTCCACTAATGTTCTGTCTGTTAAGTGGGTAAAACACCATGGAACTGAATATAAATCTGGCCTAATAGTATGTGTTGAAGTTGCTAATGAGATGCCAGTATTTTATCAAATCCACTTATTTTTTGTCAAAGATGAGCAAGTTATTCTAGCTCTTTCTGGTGTCAAAACTGTTTGTTTTGATGAACATTACCACGCATTCAAAATATTGTTAAAGCCCTTCCAGACTGTGACAGTGTTAAATATTCAAGACTTGTTCTACTACAAACCAATGGATGTTCAAATGACATATGGACCCTCAGATACCTCCACTTACATAGTTCCATATTGCCATCTAATGCAAGTGTGAGCAGTGTTAATAAGGCATTTTGACATTGCCCTGCTTTTTTTTTCTTCACTATTTTTAGTACCTCACAGTGAAAGGTCTCTTTCCATCCTTCAAATGGTAATGTTTGTGGCGTGAAATTTAATTTAAAATGTTTTAAATGTCATGTTTTTATTCTCAAATTTGAATAAAGACATTTTGAGAAAATTATGTTCTGTTGTTTTTCTGAAATATGAAGCAATAAGGTCGTGGTTAATTAGGAGGTAGTATGGCCACACAGGTGAAAGTGTGAATTTGTATTGATGATTGGTGAGTGTGTTGTTTTTGAATGAGTTGCTGGGCATGAATTCTGAGGCATGAAGTGGTCTTTTGAAGAGAGTATGTGTTGTTGTTGTTGTGGTGATTGTCCTTAGAGAGGCTGTAATAGGTGTTATTTGGTGCGTTGCAACGTGTGTGTGTGTGTGTTGTAACGTATGAAGGAGCAGTTGTGGTTGAATGTGGTTGAGGGGATTCGAACTCGGATCTCCCGGTCCTTAGTCCGTGACGCTTCCGCTACACCATTGTATGGAACGGGGATCGAGGCGTTTTCGGGTCAGTGCCTAATAACAGAGCACAGGTCCGTCGCACATTGCATTTTGTCAGTTTGTATTTGTATTTCGGACGAGAACGAGTGACAAAGTAGGTGAGTAAAATGTGAAGTCGCTCACTTGTTATGACTTATGTACGTGCTTGTGGCACGTTGTGTTGTAGCTGCTCATATACACTTGTCCATCGGGAGTCATTTACCAAGAGCATAATTTCCCGAGCAATGAATTGCGAGCGTAAGCGATGGTCCTGGCATGTGAGCTGAAGTGAGGAGAATGGCGGACCTGCTCCGGAAAAGTGAACTACTTGGCTTTTGTAGTTGTGTTACGTAGAGGAATACACTTTTTAATAATAATAATAACAATAGTAATAATAATAATAATAATAATAATAATAATAATAGTAAATTTGTCAAATGTATTTGAGATATGTAGGATAAAAATTAAAAAGTGGGTTTCGGGTCCTGGACTTGGTCACCTGCTGTGGCCTATGTGGTGCTTGTGCGACGCTGAGTGTACATATAACTGGTGGCTAATGCTATACTGGCGTGCACGGGGTGTGCACATGTAACTATTGCTATACTTGTCGATCAGGATACACTGGCCTGGGCGCACAGCGGTGACCAGTCCAGCCAGTACCTTCCACCCACAATAGGACAAAGTGCGCTTCTCCGTATTTATAGGACTATTCTGCACAGCCACAGTTTGTTATGGTTTCGCATATTTTTCTCTTTTTTTCCTCAAACGGCCATTAGCAACATATTTCGTGCTCTTGACTGGACATGCATATAAGCATGTGTTGTGACCTATATAAGCATGTTGTTATTGTTGTTTTCATATTTGTATATATATCATAAAAATTCAGAGATTTATAATTTTCATAAGCAGCAATGCATTTCGGGAAATATTCATATGCAATCAAGGAAAAATGCGGAAGTAATGTAACTGCAGTTCCATGAGTGGCTTCTGCTGGCGGCCTAAAAAACCAAAAAGACGATTGAATCTGCATTGAAAACCATGTTAAAATGTCCAGCTTTAGTGCAGAAAAATAAATATGTTTTCGGGGGGAGTGGGGGGCTTTGAAACGTTAAAGTGTTTCTTGTAAACAAGGTGTGGTTGCTATGGTTACTTGTGAAAGTAAGTGTGTGTGTGGTTATAGTAAGCAAGGAATTGCGCACATATGGTAGAAAGATCCCGCTGATATGTCCGGTGTTCGAGTGTAGACGGGGCCAGTCGTGCTCGGAGGTCCTTGAGGGGATTTGAACCGGGGTCTCCCGCTCTGAAGTCCGTCACGGGTCCGCTAAACGTTGGAATAAACAGAAAAGCTGGCGATTTTGACGGAGTAACATATACTTGAGTTTCATTGTCAGTAATAAAAATAAAAATAATATTAATATTAATATTATAAATATTCTGATTATTACTATTAAGTGCAGTTCCATGAGTGGCTTCTGCTGGCGGCCTAAAAAACCGAAAAGATGATTGAATGTGCATTGACAACCTCGTTAAAATGTCCAAGTTTAGTGCAGAAAAATCCATCTATTTTCAGACTGTATTGAACAAATAAGTGGCGACTTTGCCTGTACCTTTAGGATTGAAATGAATGCGGGATGTGGTAGTATTTAAATAGTTCTGTATTTGTTTAGTTTGTAGCAGATGAATTGAGTTTTTATGAAGCAATAAGGTCGTGGTTAATTAGGAGGTAGTATGGCCACACAGGTGAAAGTGTGAATTTGTATTGATGATTGGTGAGTGTGTTGTTTTTGAATGAGTTGCTGGGCATGAATTCTGAGGCATGAAGTGGTCTTTTGAAGAGAGTATGTGTTGTTGTTGTTGTGGTGATTGTCCTTAGAGAGGCTGTAATAGGTGTTATTTGGTGCGTTTCAACGTGTGTGTGTGTGTTGTAACGTATGAAGGAGCAGTTGTGGTTGAATGTGGTTGAGGGGATTCGAACTCGGATCTCCCGGTCCATAGTCCGTGACGCTTCCGCTACACCATTGTATGGAACGGGGATCGAGGCGTTTTCGGGTCAGTGCCTAATAACAGAGCACAGGTCCCTTTGCACATTGCATTTTGTCAGTTTGTATTAGTATTTTGGACGAGAACGAGTGACAAAGTAGGTGAGTAAAATGTGAAGTCGCTCACTTGTTATGACTTATGTACGTGCTTGTGGCACGTTGTGTTGTAGCTGCTCATATACACTTGTCCATCGGGAGTCATTTACCAAGAGCATCATTTCCCGAGCAATGAATTGCGAGCGTAAGCGATGGTCCTGGCATGTGAGCTGAAGTGAGGAGAATGGCGGACCTGCTCCGGCAAAGTCAACTACTTGGCTTTTGTAGTTGTGTTACGTAGAGGAATACACTTTTTAATAATAATAATAACAATAGTAATAATAATAATAATAATAATAATAGTAAATTTGTCAAATGTATTTGAGATATGTAGGATAAAAATTAAAAAGTGGGTTTCGGGTCCTGGACTTGGTCACCTGCTGTGGCCTATGTGGTGCTTGTGCGACGCTGAGTGTACATATAACTGGTGGCTAATGCTATACTGGCGTGCACGGGGTGTGCACATCTAACTATTGCTATACTTGTCGATCAGGATACACTGGCCTGGGCGCACAGCGGTGACCAGTCCAGCCAGTACCTTCCACCCACAATAGGACAAAGTGCGCTTCTCCGTATTTATAGGACTATTCTGCACAGCCACAGTTTGTTATGGTTTCGCATATTTTTCTCTTTTTTTCCTCAAACGGCCATTAGCAACATATTTCGTGCTCTTGACTGGACATGCATATAAGCATGTGTTGTGACCTATATAAGCATGTTGTTATTGTTGTTTTCATATTTGTATATATATCATAAATATTCAGAGATTTATAATTTTCATAAGCAGCAATGCATTTCGGGAAATATTCATATGCAATCAAGGAAAAATGCGGAAGTAATGTAACTGCAGTTCCATGAGTGGCTTCTGCTGGCGGCCTAAAAAACCAAAAAGACGATTGAATCTGCATTGAAAACCATGTTAAAATGTCCAGCTTTAGTGCAGAAAAATAAATATGTTTTGGGGGGGTGGGGGGGGCTTTGAAACGTTAAAGTGTTTCTTGTAAACAAGGTGTGGTTGCTATGGTTACTTGTGAAAGTAAGTGTGTGTGTGGTTATAGTAAGCAAGGAATTGCGCACATATGGTAGAAAGATCCCGCTGATATGTCCGGTGTTCGAGTGTAGACGGGGCCAGTCGTGCTCGGAGGTCCTTGAGGGGATTTGAACCGGGGTCTCCCGCTCTGAAGTCCGTCACGGGTCCGCTAAACGTTGGAATAAACAGAAAAGCTGGCGATTTTGACGGAGTAACATATACTTGAGTTTCATTGTCAGTAATAAAAATAATATTAATATTAATATTATAAATATTCTGATTATTACTATTAAGTGCAGTTCCATGAGTGGCTTCTGCTGGCGGCCTAAAAAACCGAAAAGATGATTGAATGTGCATTGACAACCTCGTTAAAATGTCCAAGTTTAGTGCAGAAAAATCCATCTATTTTCAGACTGTATTGAACAAATAAGTGGCGACTTTGCCTGTACCTTTAGGATTGAAATGAATGCGGGATGTGGTAGTATTTAAATAGTTCTGTATTTGTTTAGTTTGTAGCAGATGAATTGAGTTTTTCTGAAGCAATAAGGTCGTGGTTAATTAGGAGGTAGTATGGCCACACAGGTGAAAGTGTGAATTTGTATTGATGATTGGTGAGTGTGTTGTTTTTGAATGAGTTGCTGGGCATGAATTCTGAGGCATGAAGTGGTCTTTTGAAGAGAGTATGTGTTGTTGTTGTTGTGGTGATTGTCCTTAGAGAGGCTGTAATAGGTGTTATTTGGTGCGTTGCAACGTGTGTGTGTGTTGTAACGTAAGAAGGAGCAGTTGTGGTTGAATGTGGTTGAGGGGATTCGAACTCGGATCTCCCGGTCCTTAGTCCGTGACGCTTCCGCTACACCATTGTATGGAACGGGGATCGAGGCGTTTTCGGGTCAGTGCCTAATAACAGAGCACAGGTCCCTTTGCACATTGCATTTTGTCAGTTTGTATTAGTATTTTGGACGAGAACGAGTGACAAAGTAGGTGAGTAAAATGTGAAGTCGCTCACTTGTTATGACTTATGTACGTGCTTGTGGCACGTTGTGTTGTAGCTGCTCATATACACTTGTCCATCGGGAGTCATTTACCAAGAGCATAATTTCCCGAGCAATGAATTGCGAGCGTAAGCGATGGTCCTGGCATGTGAGCTGAAGTGAGGAGAATGGCGGACCTGCTCCGGCAAAGTCAACTACTTGGCTTTTGTAGTTGTGTTACGTAGAGGAATACACTTTTAATAATAATAATAACAATAGTAATAATAATAATAATAATAATAATAATAATAGTAAATTTGTCAAATGTATTTGAGATATGTAGGATAAAAATTAAAAAGTGGGTTTCGGGTCCTGGACTTGGTCACCTGCTGTGGCCTATGTGGTGCTTGTGCGACGCTGAGTGTACATATAACTGGTGGCTAATGCTATACTGGCGTGCACGGGGTGTGCACATCTAACTATTGCTATACTTGTCGATCAGGATACACTGGCCTGGGCGCACAGCGGTGACCAGTCCAGCCAGTACCTTCCACCCACAATAGGACAAAGTGCGCTTCTCCGTATTTATAGGACTATTCTGCACAGCCACAGTTTGTTATGGTTTCGCATATTTTTCTCTTTTTTTCCTCAAACGGCCATTAGCAACATATTTCGTGCTCTTGACTGGACATGCATATAAGCATGTGTTGTGACCTATATAAACATGTTGTTATTGTTGCACAGCTTCCCAGTGCTGGTGTATTTACCATTCAATTTATCAGCGGTTATGTACACGTCTTTTAGCACAGTGAACACCTTTAATTCAAGAGCAAGTTAACTTTGTTTTGTGACTGAAAAAAGTATATATCTATTGCTATGTTCCTATTTTCTTGGTAGGTTCCCAGGTTCCCGTTTTGACTGCTTCTACACCAGAATTAACCAGCTCACCACTGAATGTTTCATCATGTAGTTCTAAGGACACAGTGGTCCTCGAACTTGTATCGTGCAGTTCTGATGATACAATGATCTTGGATGAGGATTGTACCCCATCTAGAAAACGGCAGAAGGCAAATGATGATGCCAAACAAGTAAGTTGATGTTGATTGATTCATTTGTTCACTGTAGCTTAAGATGTATTGACTCATTTGACAAAAACTCTTTAATTTGGGGGAATTGCTGTCCTATTTATGTTCCTTAAAGGTTGTTGAATTGGCATTAACCAAGAAACCAGGTGGAGACCAAGTTGTTAGGGAATACAGCCGTACAAAAAGTCTGACTGATTCCTCACGCCGACAGATGATTAATATTCTTGCTGCAGATATGACTGAAGCCCATGGGTAATGTGGATATGTGTGTTCCAAGCACTTGTTTGCCAAGTTTTTGGTGAAATATTTGTGCCACACAGATAATATTCTAATACTGTAAAATCTAAAATATTTTGTATTCATTCCTTCTCAGGATGGCACCACCACGGCATGTGAGAGAGATGTATGCTCGAGGCATAGTTGAGATGTTCCCTTACCTGATTGATCCATATTCCCAAAATGGATATGTAAGTTCCAAATGGGCAGCACAGTGGCTTAGTAATCAGCACTGTTGCCTCACAGCAAGAAGGTTCCTGGTTCGATTCCCGACTTGGTGGGTCTTTCTGTGTGGAGTTTGCATGTTCTCCCTGTGCTTGCGTGGGTTCCCTCCGGGTACTCCGGCTTCCTCCCACAGTCCAAAAACATGCAGGGTAGGTTAATTGATCTTTCTAAATTCTCCCTAGGTGTGAATGTGAGTGTGATTGGTTGTTTGTCTTCTCTGTGGCCCTGCATAGACTGGCGACCTGTCCAGGGTGTACCCCTGCCTTTCGCCTGATATGCGTCGGGATGGGCTCCGACAGACCCCCGTGACCCGGAAACGGATTAAGCGGGTATAGATAATGGATGGATGGATGGAAGTTCCAAATGTTAAGCTAAAATGTTTACAATAGGGCCTATTTGGGAGTAAGGTCTAATAGCCACCAATACTCAGTTTAATCATTCAAAATAAAATAAAATATGATTAGATATTGGAATGACTTGATCTAATGCAGACTATTAAAGTATAATGGCAGCACGGTGGCTTAGTAATCAGCACTGTTGCCTCACAGCAAGAAGGTTCCTGGTTCGATTCCCGGCCCGGTGGGTCTTTCTGTGTGGAGTTTGCATGTTCTCCCCGTGCTTGCGTGGGTTCCCTCCGGGTGCTCCGGCTTCCTCCCACAGTCCAAAAACATGCATACTAGGTTAATTGATTATTCAAAATTTCCCATAGGTGTGAATGTGAGTGTGATTGGTTGTTTGTATGTGGCCTTGGATGGACTGGCGACCTGTCCAGGGTGGACCCCTGCCTGTCGCCTGATATGCGTCGGGATAGGCTCCGACAGACCCCCGTGACCCGGAACGGGTAAAAGCGGGTATAGATAATGGATGGATGGATAAAAGTATAATGCTTACTTCTTGTTTTTAATTTGAAAGGAACATTTTTATGACCCTGAAAGTGGCACAGGGTACTTGGCATGGAGGCTCAAAACCATACAAAGGAATAGTTCTTCATCACAAAGCAGAAGATCACCACATCAGCAGGCTGGTGGAGGGCTGTTAGCTAGAAGAAATGCTTTGTTTCAGCCTGAGATCATCCTGACTGAAGAGCAATGCAAAGAGGCCATATCCTTTATGAAGTATTCATCTGATGAGGACATCATAAAGCAGAAAATGAAGATGACATTTGAGTATCGTCACAATATGGTACACAGCAAAGATAAATCCTCAGATGTCTTGGCGGAGTTTCCACGCTTCAGAGACATCAAAGGACTGGTAATTAAATATTTAAACAAACAAATGATCTTGATGTAAAAATGCACTATTTAACTGTTGGTATGTCTTATTGCAGATTGACCAAGACTTTATCTTGCAATTTGAAGACGAAGTGGCTGCAAAGTTTTTGGAATTGTTAGTCAAAAACCCTGCACTCCATATAATACCCTTCCTGTTTGAAAATTACGTAACTATTCCACAAGATGAAAAAAATCAACTGGACAAAATTTCTAGACGTTTGACCTCTCATTCAACAGGTTAAAAACTGAAGAAGCTGCTCAAACGAGAGACGAAACGTCTTCAAACCAGAAACTTTGTCCAGTTGATTTTGGTTTTCTCCATAACAAAAATTGTCATCATACTATGACCTGGATGACTGAGAATCTACACAAACATGTTGTTCATAAAATGGTGTCTTGTTATCAATCAATAATTCCAACAAAATTATTCAGCTGTTTTTACAACACATTTACTGTGGTAGTTGAAAGTCCAATGGCTGTGGGTACAAAGGATGTTTTTAAACTTTTTCTTTCTTTTTTTTCATTCTTTTCTTTTATCTTTTCTAAAGAGAAAGGAAAGGAGAGAAGGAGGGTAGTGGTGGATGTTGTGTGTGTACTATTGATTTGCAGTGGCGTGTGTAGTGTGGTGTGATGTGTGTGGATGAGAGCATGATGTTGTGTTGGATGTAACACCCCAAGATGAATGTTTTTAAACTTGAACGCACAGCATGACAATGAGAAAATATTTACTTTATGGTCTTGAGTTGGTTTGTTAATTGTGACTTAAACAAGGTACCTTTTTATGTGAATTTCCCAAACCAATATTTAATGCAGTTGGGCTCCATTGACCTACATTAAACAGTGTAAAAACACCCTAATTTTTATTGTGTTAACAGTTAAGCAAACAAAACACTGATTTTTGACCAGTTTTGGATTTCTAATATATAGGGTTATCTTTTCTTCCTACAAAGGTGGCCTACTGTGTTCAAACAAAAGGTCATCCTGCAGAGTAAGGATCTCCCCTCCTCCAGCAGCCTTGAAGATCTGATCCATTGTGCAGAAGCTACATCACTTGACAAAGAAATGGATGACATTATTGCTTCTGGTAGTTATATATATATATTTTTAATAACATTTTTTGTAGCACTTCAACCAACTGTTTCTCAAGTTTGTTTTCAGCCTAAAGATTGTGGTTAAAATGTACAAGTCTGGTGCCATTATGTAATCAACTTTTTATATGTGTGCAGGATGGGACAGTGATTTATCTTCGATCATTCTCCTGCTTCACCTGATTCCTCCAACAGCTCAGGGGCGCAAAAGGCCAGGCAAGGTTTCCGCATCTCAGGCTGAGAAACATCTTGTTGTCTTCAAGAAGGTTTGTATTAAAGTTAATAAGTATATTGTTGTGTGTTTTCTTTCCTCACCCCCTTGAGACAGGTGGGGTGTTTAGAAATGTGCATGGGCAGTTTGAGGAAAATGCATTTGTTTTCCCTGATTATAATGTTTAAGCACAATGAAATAAATTAATAATTGTAATTGTCTCATCTGTTTCATCTTCAGAGTGGAACAAGCGTCCAAGAACATGTTGATGCCATCACCAGCACCACTCAACCCTATCTGCTTGCGATTGGTACTAAGAGGAGCACAGTCCAGGATTTCTTCATTGTTCTTGACAAGCAAGTCATGTTGTCATGTTTTTGGTACGTTCTCTGCTTTCAGAAAGCATTTGCATGCTAAGCATTGTGAGCAAATGGAGCCTGAAGAGGAATCAGGTGATATTGTTGACAGTGATGTTAGAAGTGACTCTCAGTTACCAATAAATGAAGAACCTGCCAGTGTCTCTCAAGTTGTGCCTGTATCTGACAAAAGTACTCTCGACTTGTGTGCATCTGCTATTGCACAACTTCAGGTTGCTGGTGTAGGCCAGGCGAATTTAAATGGCTTTGTGTCATCCATGGAAGAAGTTGTTATGGAGATACAAAGTCAAGCAAAAGCCACAGTGTTGAAATCTTTAGGTTCACAAGACACAAGTATGAAAATTAAAATTGAAAAAAGTTTTGAAAAACTTGCAAACCCTTTTACTTGTTTCAATTCGGAAACAAAACGAAGCAAGTATTTTCAACAAAAATGGAAAACTGTTGAACCAGTTGAAAAAGTGCTTGGTGTCAGATTGGAGAACCGAAGAAACAGATCTAGTGGAACATACAAACAGGTTGTTGTAACTGATAAGTTTGCATATGTTCCAATTCTAGAGACACTGCAGTCTATTCTCAGAAATCCAAATCTTGCAGATATGTTAACATCTAGCCACCTTTCCAAGGATGGGGTATATTTTGATATACAGGATGGGCTATATGTGAAGAGCCATTCACTTTTTTTTGGGTGTTTGCTGCGCAATATGCCATTTATATTTGGTGATTTAGTGCAGAAAGGCAATGAGTACTTGCATCTTTTATTATTGCTCCTGCAGATAGTTGATATTGTATTTGCTCCGGTTATAACAGATGGTATGACTATCTTTTTAAAATACATAATCATTGAGCATCATCAGCTTTTTAAGCATCTGTTTTCATCCAGAAACCTCTTGCCTAAACATCACTTCATGATACATTATCCACGATGTATAAGGAATATTGGACCAATATTACATATGTGGTCAATGCGTTATGAGGCAAAACACAACTTTTTTAAAACCCAACTGAAAAGTTTCAAAAATATCACCAAGACATTGGCTAAAAAGCACCAAAGATACATGGCCTTGCATTGGGAAGCCTTTAGTCATTTCAGATTAATGGTTGGTCCAGGAAAAATGGCTCCGCTTAAAGATTTGAAAGAGGGTCCTGAAATTGCTGCCAAATGAAACACTGCAATGTCCACTAATGTTCTGTCTGTTAAGTGGGTAAAACACCATGGAACTGAATATAAATCTGGCCTAATAGTATGTGTTGAAGTTGCTAATGAGATGCCAGTATTTTATCAAATCCACTTATTTTTTGTCAAAGATGAGCAAGTTATTCTAGCTCTTTCTGGTGTCAAAACTGTTTGTTTTGATGAACATTACCACGCATTCAAAATATTGTTAAAGCCCTTCCAGACTGTGACAGTGTTAAATATTCAAGACTTGTTCTACTACAAACCAATGGATGTTCAAATGACATATGGACCCTCAGATACCTCCACTTACATAGTTCCATATTGCCATCTAATGCAAGTGTGAGCAGTGTTAATAAGGCATTTTGACATTGCCCTGCTTTTTTTTTTCTTCACTATTTTTAGTACCTCACAGTGAAAGGTCTCTTTCCATCCTTCAAATGGTAATGTTTGTGGCGTGAAATTTAATTTAAAATGTTTTAAATGTCATGTTTTTATTCTCAAATTTGAATAAAGACATTTTGAGAAAATTATGTTCTGTTGTTTTTCTGAAATATGAAGCAATAAGGTCGTGGTTAATTAGGAGGTAGTATGGCCACACAGGTGAAAGTGTGAATTTGTATTGATGATTGGTGAGTGTGTTGTTTTTGAATGAGTTGCTGGGCATGAATTCTGAGGCATGAAGTGGTCTTTTGAAGAGAGTATGTGTTGTTGTTGTTGTGGTGATTGTCCTTAGAGAGGCTGTAATAGGTGTTATTTGGTGCGTTGCAACGTGTGTGAGTGTTGTAACGTATGAAGGAGCAGTTGTGGTTGAATGAGGTTGATGGGATTCGAACTCGGATCTCCCGATCCTTAGTCCGTGACGCTTCCGCTACACCATTGTATGGAACGGGAGTCGAGGCGATTTCGAGTCAGTGCCTAATAACAGAGCACAGGTCCCTTGCACATTGCATTTTGTCAGTTTGTATTTGTATTTTGGACGAGAACGAGTGACAAAGTAGGTGAGTAAAATGTGAAGTCGCTCACTTGTTATGACTTATGTACGTGCTTGTGGCACGTTGTGTTGTAGCTGCTCATATACACTTGTCCATCGGGAGTCATTTACCAAGAGCATAATTTCCCGAGCAATGAATTGCGAGCGTAAGCGATGGTCCTGGCATGTGAGCTGAAGTGAGGAGAATGGCGGACCTGCTCCGGCAAAGTCAACTACTTGGCTTTTGTAGTTGTGTTACGTAGAGGAATACACTTTTTAATAATAATAATAACAATAGTAATAATAATAATAATAATAATAATAATAATAATAATAATAATAATAATAATAATAATAATAATAATAATAATAATAGTAAATTTGTCAAATGTATTTGAGATATGTAGGATAAAAATTAAAAAGTGGGGTTCGGGTCCTGGACTTGGTCACCTGCTGTGGCCTATGTGGTGCTTGTGCGACGCTGAGTGTACATATAACTGGTGGCTAATGCTATACTGGCGTGCACGGGGTGTGCACATCTAACTATTGCTATACTTGTCCATCAGGATACACTGGCCTGGGCGCACAGCGGTGACCAGTCCAGCCAGTACCTTCCACCCACAATAGGACAAAGTGCGCTTCTCCGTATTTATAGGACTATTCTGCACAGCCACAGTTTGTTATGGTTTCGCATATTTTTCTCTTTTTTTCCTCAAACGGCCATTAGCAACATATTTCGTGCTCTTGACTGGACATGCATATAAGCATGTGTTGTGACCTATATAAGCATGTTGTTATTGTTGTTTTCACATTTGTATATATATCATAAATATTCAGAGATTTATAATTTTCATAAGCAGCAATGCATTTCGGGAAATATTCATATGCAATCAAGGAAAAATGCGGAAGTAATGTAACTGCAGTTCCATGAGTGGCTTCTGCTGGCGGCCTAAAAAACCAAAAAGACGATTGAATCTGCATTGAAAACCATGTTAAAATGTCCAGCTTTAGTGCAGAAAAATAAATATGTTTTCGGGGGGAGTGGGGGGGTTTTGAAACGTTAAAGTGTTTCTTGTAAACAAGGTGTGGTTGCTATGGTTACTTGTGAAAGTAAGTGTGTGTGTGGTTATAGTAAGCAAGGAATTGCGCACATATGGTAGAAAGATCCCGCTGATATGTCCGGTGTTCGAGTGTAGACGGGGCCAGTCGTGCTCGGAGGTCCTTGAGGGGATTTGAACCGGGGTCTCCCGCTCTGAAGTCCGTCACGGGTCCGCTAAACGTTGGAATAAACAGAAAAGCTGGCGATTTTGACGGAGTAACATATACTTGAGTTTCATTGTCAGTAATAAAAATAAAAATAATATTAATATTAATATTATAAATATTCTGATTATTACTATTAAGTGCAGTTCCATGAGTGGCTTCTGCTGGCGGCCTAAAAAACCAAAAAGACGATTGAATGTGCATTGACAACCTCGTTAAAATGTCCAAGTTTAGTGCAGAAAAATCCATCTATTTTCAGACTGTATTGAAGAAATAAGTGGCGACTTTGCCTGTACCTTTAGGATTGAAATGAAGGCGGGATGTGGTAGTATTTAAATAGTTCTGTATTTGTTTAGTTTGTAGCAGATGAATTGAGTTTTTCTGAAGCAATAAGGTCGTGGTTAATTAGGAGGTAGTATGGCCACACAGGTGAAAGTGTGAATTTGTATTGATGATTGGTGAGTGTGTTGTTTTTGAATGAGTTGCTGGGCATGAATTCTGAGGCATGAAGTGGTCTTTTGAAGAGAGTATGTGTTGTTGTTGTTGTGGTGATTGTCCTTAGAGAGGCTGTAATAGGTGTTATTTGGTGCGTTGCAACGTGTGTGTGTGTGTGTGTTGTAACGTATGAAGGAGCAGTTGTGGTTGAATGTGGTTGAGGGGATTCGAACTCGGATCTCCCGGTCCTTAGTCCGTGACGCTTCCGCTACACCATTGTATGGAACGGGGATCGAGGCGATTTCGGGTCAGTGCCTAATAACAGAGCACAGGTCCCTTGCACATTGCATTTTGTCAGTTTGTATTAGTATTTTGGACGAGAACGAGTGACAAAGTAGGTGAGTAAAATGTGAAGTCGCTCACTTGTTATGACTTATGTACGTGCTTGTGGCACGTTGTGTTGTAGCTGCTCATATACACTTGTCCATCGGGAGTCATTTACCAAGAGCATAATTTCCCGAGCAATGAATTGCGAGCGTAAGCGATGGTCCTGGCATGTGAGCTGAAGTGAGGAGAATGGCGGACCTGCTCCGGCAAAGTCAACTACTTGGCTTTTGTAGTTGTGTTACGTAGAGGAATCCACTTTTTAATAATAATAATAACAATAGTAATAATAATAATAATAATAATAATAATAATAATAATAATAATAATAATAATAATAATAATAATAATAATAATAAATTTGTCAAATGTATTTGAGATATGTAGGATAAAAATTAAAAAGTGGGTTTCGGGTCCTGGACGTGGTCACCTGCTGTGGCCTATGTGGTGCTTGTGCGACGCTGAGTGTACATATAACTGGTGGCTAATGCTATACTGGCGTGCACGGGGTGTGCACATCTAACTATTGCTATACTTGTCGATCAGGATACACTGGCCTGGGCGCACAGCGGTGACCAGTCCAGCCAGTACCTTCCACCCACAATAGGACAAAGTGCGCTTCTCCGTATTTATAGGACTATTCTGCACAGCCACAGTTTGTTATGGTTTCGCATATTTTTCTCTTTTTTTCCTCAAACGGCCATTAGCAACATATTTCGTGCTCTTGACTGGACATGCATATAAGCATGTGTTGTGACCTATATAAGCATGTTGTTATTGTTGTTTTCACATTTGTATATATATCATAAATATTCAGAGATTTATAATTTTCATAAGCAGCAATGCATTTCGGGAAATATTCATATGCAATCAAGGAAAAATGCGGAAGTAATGTAACTGCAGTTCCATGAGTGGCTTCTGCTGGCGGCCTAAAAAACCAAAAAGACGATTGAATCTGCATTGAAAACCATGTTAAAATGTCCAGCTTTAGTGCAGAAAAATAAATATGTTTTCGGGGGGAGTGGGGGGTTTTGAAACGTTAAAGTGTTTCTTGTAAACAAGGTGTGGTTGCTATGGTTACTTGTGAAAGTAAGTGTGTGTGTGGTTATAGTAAGCAAGGAATTGCGCACATATGGTAGAAAGATCCCGCTGATATGTCCGGTGTTCGAGTGTAGACGGGGCCAGTCGTGCTCGGAGGTCCTTGAGGGGATTTGAACCGGGGTCTCCCGCTCTGAAGTCCGTCACGGGTCCGCTAAACGTTGGAATAAACAGAAAAGCTGGCGATTTTGACGGAGTAACATATACTTGAGTTTCATTGTCAGTAATAAAAATAAAAATAATATTAATATTAATATTATAAATATTCTGATTATTACTATTAAGTGCAGTTCCATGAGTGGCTTCTGCTGGCGGCCTAAAAAACCAAAAAGACGATTGAATGTGCATTGACAACCTCGTTAAAATGTCCAAGTTTAGTGCAGAAAAATCCATCTATTTTCAGACTGTATTGAAGAAATAAGTGGCGACTTTGCCTGTACCTTTAGGATTGAAATGAAGGCGGGATGTGGTAGTATTTAAATAGTTCTGTATTTGTTTAGTTTGTAGCAGATGAATTGAGTTTTTATGAAGCAATAAGGTCGTGGTTAATTAGGAGGTAGTATGGCCACACAGGTGAAAGTGTGAATTTGTATTGATGATTGGTGAGTGTGTTGTTTTTGAATGAGTTGCTGGGCATGAATTCTGAGGCATGAAGTGGTCTTTTGAAGAGAGTTTGTGTTGTTGTTGTTGTGGTGATTGTCCTTAGAGAGGCTGTAATAGGTGTTATTTGGTGCGTTGCAACGTGTGTGTGTGTGTGTTGTAACGTATGAAGGAGCAGTTGTGGTTGAATGTGGTTGAGGGGATTCGAACTCGGATCTCCCGGTCCTTAGTCCGTGACGCTTCCGCTACACCATTGTATGGAACGGGGATCGAGGCGATTTCGGGTCAGTGCCTAATAACAGAGCACAGGTCCCTTGCACATTGTATTTTGTCAGTTTGTATTAGTATTTTGGACGAGAACGAGTGACAAAGTAGGTGAGTAAAATGTGAAGTCGCTCACTTGTTATGACTTATGTACGTGCTTGTGGCACGTTGTGTTGTAGCTGCTCCTACACTTGTCCATCGGGAGTCATTTACCAAGAGCATAATTTCCCGAGCAATGAATTGCGAGCGTAAGCGATGGTCCTGGCATGTGAGCTGAAGTGAGGAGAATGGCGGACCTGCTCCGGCAAAGTCAACTACTTGGCTTTTGTAGTTGTGTTACGTAGAGGAATCCACTTTTTAATAATAACAACAACAACAACAATAATAATAATAATAATAATAATAGTAAATTTGTCAAATGTATTTGAGATATGTAGGATAAAAATTAAAAAGTGGGTTTCGGGTCCTGGACTTGGTCACCTGCTGTGGCCTATGTGGTGCTTGTGCGACGCTGAGTGTACATATAACTGGTGGCTAATGCTATACTGGCGTGCACGGGGTGTGCACATCTAACTATTGCTATACTTGTCGATCAGGATACACTGGCCTGGGCGCACAGCGGTGACCAGTCCAGCCAGTACCTTCCACCCACAATAGGACAAAGTGCGCTTCTCCGTATTTATAGGACTATTCTGCACAGCCACAGTTTGTTATGGTTTCGCATATTTTTCTCTTTTTTTCCTCAAACGGCCATTAGCAACATATTTCGTGCTCTTGACTGGACATGCATATAAGCATGTTGTTATTGTTGCACAGCTTCCCAGTGCTGGTGTATTTACCATTCAATTTATCAGCGGTTATGTACACGTCTTTTAGCACAGTGAACACCTTTAATTCAAGAGCAAGTTAACTTTGTTTTGTGACTGAAAAAAGTATATATCTATTGCTATGTTCCTATTTTCTTGGTAGGTTCCCAGGTTCCCGTTTTGACTGCTTCTACACCAGAATTAACCAGCTCACCACTGAATGTTTCATCATGTAGTTCTAACGACACAGTGGTCCTCGAACTTGCATCGTGCAGTTCTGATGATACAATGATCTTGGATGAGGATTGTACCCCTTCTAGAAAACGGCAGAAGGCAAATGAAGATGCCAAACAAGTAAGTTTATGTTGATTGATTCATTTGTTCACTGTAGCTTAAGATGTATTGACTCATTTGACGAAAACTCTTTAATTTGGGGAATTGCTGTCCTATTTATGTTCCTTAAAGGTTGTTGAATTGGCATTAACCAAGAAACCAGGTGGAGACCAAGTTGTTAGGGAATACAGCCGTACAAAAAGTCTGACTGATTCCTCACGCCGACAGATGATTAATATTCTTGCTGCAGATATGACTGAAGCCCATGGGTAATGTGGATATGTGTGTTCCAAGCACCTGTTTGCCAAGTTTTTGGTGAAATATTTGTGCCACCCAGATAATATTCTAATACTGTAAAATCTAAAATATTTTGTATTCATTCCTTCTCAGGATGGCACCACCACGGCATGTGAGAGAGATGTATGCTCGAGGCATAGAGATGTTCCCTTACCTGATGGATCCATATTCCCAAAATGGATATGTAAGTTCCAAATGGGCAGCACAGTGGCTTAGTAATCAGCACTGTTGCCTCACAGCAAGAAGGTTCCTGGTTCGATTCCCGACTTGGTGGGTCTTTCTGTGTGGAGTTTGCATGTTCTCCCCGTGCTTGCGTGGGTTCCCTCCGGGTACTCCGGCTTCCTCCCACAGTCCAAAAACATGCAGGGTAGGTTAATTGATCTTTATAAATTCTCCCTAGGTGTGAATGTGAGTGTGATTGGTTGTTTGTCTTCTCTGTGGCCCTGGATAGACTGGCGACCTGTCCAGGGTGTACCCCTGCCTTTCGCCTGATATGCGTCGGGATGGGCTCCGACAGACCCCCGTGACCCGGAAACGGATTAAGCGGGTATAGATAATGGATGGATGGATGGAAGTTCCAAATGTTAAGCTAAAATGTTTACAATAGGGCCTATTTGGGAGTAAGGTGTAATAGCCACCAATACTCAGTTTAATCATTCAAAATAAAATAAAATATGATTAGATATTGGAATGACTTGATATAATGCAGACTATAAAAGTATAATGGCAGCACGGTGGCTTAGTAATCAGCACTGTTGCCTCACAGCAAGAAGGTTCCTGGTTCGGTCCCCGGCCCGGTGGGTCTTTCTGTGTGGAGTTTGCATGTTCTCCCCGTGCTTGCGTGGGTTCCCTCCGGGTGCTCCGGCTTCCTCCCACAGTCCAAAAACATGCATACTAGGTTAATTGATTATTCAAAATTTCCCATAGGTGTGAATGTGAGTGTGATTGGTTGTTTGTATGTGGCCCTGGATAGACTGGCGACCTGTCCAGGGTGGACCCCTGCCTTTTGCCTGATATGCGTCGGGATAGGCTCCGACAGACCCCCGTGACCCGGAAACGGTAAAAGCGGGTATAGATAATGGATGGATGGATAAAAGTATAATGCTTACTTCTTGTTTTTAATTTGAAAGGAACATTTTTATGACCCTGAAAGTGGCACAGGGTACTTGGCATTGAGGCTCAAAACCATACAAAGGAATAGTTCTTCATCACAAAGCAGAAGATCACCACATCAGCAGGCTGGTGGAGGGCTGTTAGCTAGAAGAAATGCTTTGTTTCAGCCTGAGATCATCCTGACTGAAGAGCAATGCAAAGAGGCCATATCCTTTATGAAGTATTCATCTGATGAGGACATCATAAAGCAGAAAATGAAGATGACATTTGAGTATCGTCACAATATGGTACACAGCAAAGATAAATCCTCAGATGTCTTGGCGGAGTTTCCACGCTTCAGAGACATCAAAGAACTGGTAATTAAATATTTAAACAAACAAATGATCTTGATGTAAAAATGCACTATTTAACTGTTGGTATGTCTTATTGCAGATTGACCAAGACTTTATCTTGCAATTTGAAGACGAAGTGGCTGCAAAGTTTTTGGAATTGTTAGTCAAAAAACCCTGCACTCCATATAAAACCCTTCCTGTTTGAAAATTACGTAACTATTCCACAAGATGAAAAAAATCAACTGGACAAAATTTCTAGACGTTTGACCTCTCATTCAACAGGTTAAAAACTGAAGAAGCTGCTCAAACGAGAGACGAAACGTCTTCAAACCAGAAACTTTGTCCAGTTGATTTTGGTTTTCTCCATAACAAAAATTTTCATCATACTATGACCTGGATGACTGAGAATCTACACAAACATGTTGTTCATAAAATGGTGTCTTGTTATCAATCAATAATTCCAACAAAATTATTCAGCTGTTTTTACAACACATTTACTGTGGTAGTTGAAAGTCCAATGGCTGTGGGTACAAAGGATGTTTTTAAACTTTTTCTTTCTTTTTTTTCATTCTTTTCTTTTATCTTTTCTAAAGAGAAAGGAAAGAAGAGAAGGAGGGTAGTGGTGGATGTTGTGTGTGTACTATTGATTTGCAGTGGCGTGTGTAGTGTGGTGTGATGTGTGTGGATGAGAGCATGATGTTGTGTTGGATGTAACACCCCAAGATGAATGTTTTTAAACTTGAACGCACAGCATGACAATGAGAAAATATTTACTTTATGGTCTTGAGTTGGTTTGTTAATTGTGACTTAAACAAGGTACCTTTTTATGTGAATTTCCCAAACCAATATTTAATGCAGTTGGGCTCCATTGACCTACATTAAACAGTGTAAAAACATCCTCATTTTTATTGTGTTAACAGTTAAGCAAACAAAACACTGATTTTTGACCAGTTTTGGATTTCTAATATATAGGGTTATCTTTTCTTCCTACAAAGGTGGCCTACTGTGTTCAAACAAAAGGTCATCCTGCAGAGTAAGGATCTCCCCTCCTCAAGCAGCCTTGAAGATCTGATCCATTGTGCAGAAGCTACATCACTTGACAAAGAAATGGATGACATTATTGCTTCTGGTAGTTATATATATATATATTTTTTTAATAACATTTTTTGTAGCACTTCAACCAACTGTTTCTCAAGTTTGTTTTCAGCCTAAAGATTGTGGTTAAAATGTACAAGTCTGGTGCCATTATGTAATCAACTTTTATATGTGTGCAGGATGGGACAGTGATTTATCTTCGATCATTCTCCTGCTTCACCTGATTCCACCAACAGCTCAGGGGCGCAAAAGGCCAGGCAAGGTTTCTGCATCTCAGGCTGAGAAACATCTTGTTGTCTTCAAGAAGGTTTGTATTAAAGTTAATAAGTATATTGTTGTGTGTTTTCTTTCCTCACCCCCTTGAGACAGGTGGGGTGTTTAGAAATGTGCATGGGCAGTTTGAGGAAAATGCATTTGTTTTCCCTGATTATAATGTTTAAGCACAATGAAATAAATTTAATAATTGTAATTGTCTCATCTTTTTCATCTTCAGAGTGGAACAAGCGTCCAAGAACATGTTGATGCCATCACCAGCACCACTCAACCCTATCTGCTTGCGATTGGTACTAAGAGGAGCACAGTCCAGGATTTCTTCATTGTTCTTGACAAGCAAGTCATGTTGTCATGTTTTTGGTACGTTCTCTGCTTTTAGAAAGCATTTGCATGCTAAGCATTGTGAGCAAATGGAGCCTGAAGAGGAATCAGGTGATACTGTTGACAGTGATGTACTGTCAACAGTAGTTTCAACTGAGTTTGAGCGTTGGGGGGGTGCTGGAGGCAGTATTGAGTAGTCATATATAATACCTACATACATACATACACAGACATATGTGGACATGTATGCTGTTATCTAGTACATATTCTTTATACATTGTAAACAGAGCAACTCAATTTGTACCTCAATGCACAATGCACACACACACACACACCCGTATACATACACCCAGCAATGATCCGTGTGTTGACCTCGAAGCATTATGTATGTAAGATACATGTGCATCAGTAAGTAGTTATTCATACATATTAATATACTCTGATACAATCATGTGCACCTGTGCTTTTTAGTTTCATGTGCATATACATATATCCTGTATTTGTCCATATATATATATATATATATACATATATATATATATATATATATATATATATATATATATATATATATATATATATATATATATATATATATATATATGTATATACCCATACATCAATAAATACACATATAGAAATGCATCTAAATATACACAGTAACATATAAACACCTAGTGCATACTTATATATATCTATATATATGCATACATACAAACACACATACATACCCACATATACACATCCGCACATGTACACACACACACACACGCACACACACACCTCCACATGTGTACTCCCATGCACACACACACACACACACACCTCCACATGTGTTTGCACACACCCACACCCACGTCCACATGTGTACGTACACACACATGCACACACACACACACGCACGTGCACAGACACATATACCCACACACACACACGTGTACTCTCACGCACACACACACACGTGTACTCTCACGCACACACACACACGTGTACATGCACACGCACACACACGTGTACATGCACACGCACACACACGTTTACATGCACACGCACACACACACACACGTACATGCACACGCGCACACACACACACACACACGTACATGCACACGCACACACACACACACACACACGTACATGCACACGCACACACACACACACGTACATGCACACGTGTACGCACCCCCCCCCACACACACACACACACCCACATACACACACGTGTACGCACACCCTACCCCCCCCCCCCCCCACACACACACACACACACACTCGTGTAAATGCGCACACACGTACACACACACACACACATGTACATGCACACCGACAACATGGAAACCCATATATATATATGGTAATACCTACATACTCATAATTCTTTGTGCACATAAATACATACATATACAAAAATATGATAATAATCACAATAAAAATGACAACAACAAATCATTTACATACCTCCTTCCTTTGAATAGTTATTTTTAACTTTGCTAAAGTAATTATTCTTACAAAGCCCTTGTTGGTTCCCATCGTCACCGGTCATCGCCCCCCTGCCCCCCCGCCCCCAGGCCAACCCATGCCCCCCCCCCAAGAGGCGGCTGCAGCCAACCCACCCAGCAGAGCAGGACAGAGGAGAAGGCGGCCACCGGCCCCACCTCCCCTTCCATGTCAAATCACCTCCGCAAGGAGCCTGACAAGTCCAGGAAGACAAGGGCGCGGGGCGTCCCCGGATCCCCAGGCAACCCAACATGGCGCGTCCCCGCCAAGCAAGAACGGTGCCGCCACGGTCCGCCAGCATCGGCGCACCGCCACATGTCCGGCCGCCACAGCGGTGACACCAGACTCCCAGGGCCGAACAGCACTGGGCCGGCAGAGGGGGGGGGGGGGGGCCAGGCGGCGAGAGGGGAGGGAGGCGGCGAGAGGGAACACGGGCAGAGCGAGCAGCCCCGGGGGACCGAGGCAGCCACCACCCGCAGTCGCCAACTTACAGAGCCAAGGCGGAGGGACAGGAACAGGGGACAGGGGGGGGGGGGGACACAGCCGACACCCAGAGGCCACGCCAGGCCAGGGAAAAGGAGCCCGCCAACACATCCCGGCGCACCCGGCTGGTGGACCGCCACCGCACTACTTCCAACCAGGGGGCCCCTCCCAGTAGTCAGCCCCGGTACCAGGCGCCGCAGCCAAGGAGCAGCCCCGGCCCCCCCGAGACCCAGGCATCCCCCCCGCAGGACAAGACCCAGACAGTAGGAGCGCGGGCCGGATCCCCGGGCACCCAGTGACCTGCAGGGGCCGTCCAGCACATGCTCCCCTGGTAGTCCCTCATGTTACCCCCCTCCTCCCACCTGGCCCATTGATCTCTCAATTTTTTATATATTTTTTATTTACTTATTTATTTATTTTTTTATTTTTTTATTGTTACATATATCCCTATACATATATATACACACATATATATATATACATATATACACACACTTTTTTTTTTTTTTTTTTTTCTCTCTCCTCCCCCCTTTCTTTCTTTCTTTCTTTTTCTTCACTATTTTTAGTACCTCACAGTGAAAGGTCTCTTTCCATCCTTCAAATGGTAATGTTTGTGGCGTGAAATTTAATTTAAAATGTTTTAAATGTCATGTTTTTATTCTCAAATTTGAATAAAGACATTTTGAGAAAATGATGTTCTGCTGTTTTTCTGCTAACATTCTTAGTTTTTAAGTAAGCATTATTAGTACAATTTTGCAGGAAATTGCCTTTTAGTTTAAAAAGTGTTAACACTAAAATTAACACTGGAGACTAATTTCTCAATGAACAGTGTCAAGTTCAACACTGGTGTGGGATACACTTACAGGAGTTAATTGTGATTAACATAACTGTTTGTAATTTGGCTTTGAAACGTTAAAGTGTTTCTTGTAAACAAGGTGTGGTTGCTATGGTTACTTGTGAAAGTAAGTGTGTGTGTGGTTATAGTAAGCAAGGAATTGCGCACATATGGCAGAAAGATCCCGGTGATATGTCCGGTGTTCGAGTGTAGACGCGGCCAGTCGTGCTCGGAGGTCCTTGAGGGGATTTGAACCGGGGTCTCCCGCTCTGAAGTCCGTCACGGTTCCCCTAAACGTTGGAATAAACAGAAATGCTGGCGATTTTGACGGAGTAACATATACTTGAGTTTCATTGTCAGTAATAATAATAAAAATAATATTAATATTAATATTATAAATATTCTGATTATTACTATTAAGTGCAGTTCCACAAGTGGCTTCTGCTGGCGGCCAAAAAAACCAAAAAGACGATTGAATGTGCATTGACAACCATGTTAAAATGTCCAAGTTTAGTGCAGAAAAATCCATCTATTTTCAGACTGTATTGAAGAAATAAGTGGCAACTTTGCATGTACTTTTAGGATTGAAATGAAGGCGGGATGTGGTAGTATTTAAATTGTTATGTATTTGTTTAGTTTGTAGCAAATGAGTTGAGTTTTTCTGAAGCAATAAGCTTGTGGTTAATTAGGAGGTAGTATGGCCACACAGGTGAAAGTGTGAATTTGTATTGATGATTGGTGAGTGTGGTGTTTTTGAAATAGTTGCTGGGCATGAATTCTGAGGCATGAAGTGGTATTTTGAAGAGAGTATGTGTTGTTGTTGTTGTGGTGATTGTCCTTAGAGAGGCTGTAATAGGTGTTATTTGGTGCGTTGCAACATGTGTGTGTGTGTTGTAACGTAAGAAGGAGCAGTTGTGGTTGAATGTGTTTGAGGGGATTCGAACTCGGATCTCCCGGTCCTTAGTCCGTGACGCTTCCGCTACGCCATTGTATGGAACGGGGATCGAGGCGATTTCGAGTCAGTGCCTAATAACAGAGCACAGGTCCGTCGCACATTGCATGTTGTCAGTTTGTATTTGTACTTTGGACGAGAACGAGTGACAAAGTAGGTGAGTAAAATGTGAAGTCGCTCACTTGTTATGACTTATGTACGTGCTTGTGGCACGTTGTGTTGTAGCTGCTCATATACACTTGTCCATCGGGAGTCATTTACCAAGAGCATCATTTCCCGAGCAATGAATTGCGAGCGTAAGCGATGGTCCTGGCATGTGAGCTGAAGTGAGGACAATGGCGGACCTGCTCCGGCAAAGTCAACTACTTGGCTTTTGTAGTTGTGTTACGTTGAGGAATACACTTTTTAATAATAATAATAACAATAGTAATAATAATAATAATAAATTTGTCAAATGTATTTGAGATATGTAGGATAAAAATTAAAAAGTGGGTTTCGGGTCCTGGACTTGGTCACCTGCTGTGGCCTATGTGGTGCTTGTGCGACGCTGAGTGTACATATAACTGGTGGCTAATGCTATACTGGCGTGCACGGGGTGTGCACATCTAACTATTGCTATACTTGTCCATCAGGATACACTGGCCTGGGCGCACAGCGGTGACCAGTCCAGCCAGTACCTTCCACCCACAATAGGACAAAGTGCGCTTCTCCGTATTTATAGGACTATTCTGCACAGCCACAGTTTGTTATGGTTTCGCATATTTTTCTCTTTTTTTCCTCAAACGGCCATTAGCAACATATTTCGTGCTCTTGACTGGACATGCATATAAGCATGTGTTGTGACCTATATAAGCATGTTGTTATTGTTGTTTTCACATTTGTATATATATCATAAATATTCAGAGATTTATAATTTTCATAAGCAGCAATGCATTTCGGGAAATATTCATATGCAATCAAGGAAAAATGCGGAAGTAATGTAACTGCAGTTCCATGAGTGGCTTCTGCTGGCGGCCTAAAAAACCAAAAAGACGATTGAATCTGCATTGAAAACCATGTTAAAATGTCCAGCTTTAGTGCAGAAAAATAAATATGTTTTCGGGGGAGTGGGGGGGCTTTGAAACGTTAAAGTGTTTCTTGTAAACAAGGTGTGGTTGCTATGGTTACTTGTGAAAGTAAGTGTGTGTGTGGTTACTAGTAAGCAAGGAATTGCGCACATATGGTAGAAAGATCCCGCTGATATGTCCGGTGTTCGAGTGTAGACGGGGCCAGTCGTGCTCTGAGGTCCTTGAGGGGATTTGAACCGGGGTCTCCCGCTCTGAAGTCCGTCACGGGTCCGCTAAACGTTGGAATAAACAGAAAAGCTGGCGATTTTGACGGAGTAACATATACTTGAGTTTCATTGTCAGTAATAATAATAAAAATAATATTAATATGAATATTATAAATCTTATGATTATTACTATAAACAGTTCCATGAGGGGCTTCTGCTGGCGGCCTAAAAAACCAAAAAGACGATTGAATGTGCATTGACAACCTCGTTAAAATGTCCAAGTTTAGTGCAGAAAAATCCATCTATTTTCAGACTGTATTGAAGAAATAACTGGCGACTTTGCCTGTACCTTTAGGATTGAAATGAAGGCGGGATGTGGTAGTATTGAAATAGTTCTGTATTTGTTTAGTTTGTAGCAGATGAGTTGAGTTTTTCTGAAGCAATAAGGTCGTGGTTTATTAGGAGGTAGTATTGCCACACAGGTGAAAGTGTGAATTTGTATTGATGATTGGTGAGTGTGTTGTTTTTGAATGAGTTGCTGGGCATGAAGGAAGAGGAATGAAGTGGTATTTTGAAGAGAGTATGTGTTGTTGTTGTTGTGGTGATTGTCCTTAGAGAGGCTGTAATAGGTGTTATTTGTTGCGTTGCAAGGTGTGTGTGTGTTGTAACGTATGAAGGAGCAGTTGTGGCTGAATGTGGTTGAGGGGATTCGAACTCGGATCTCCCGGTCCATAGTCCTTTACGCTTCCGCTACGCCATTGTATGGAACGGGGATCGAGGCGATTTCGGGTCAGTGGCTAATATATAGAGCACAGGTCCCTCGCACATTGCATTTTGTCAGTTTGTATTTGTATTTTGGACGAGAACGAGTGACAAAGTAGGTGAGGAAAATGTGAAGTCGCTCACTTGTTATGACTTATGTACGTGCTTGTGGCACGTTGTGTTGTAGCTGCTCCTACACTTGTCCATCGGGAGTCATTTACCAAGAGCATCATTTCCCGAGCAATGAATTGCGAGCGTAAGCGATGGTCCTGGCATGTGAGCTGAAGTGAGGACAATGGCGGACCTGCTAATAATAATAATAATAATAATAATAATAATAATAATAACAATATGGTTGTTCTCAGGTATGGTTTTGATGGGTACCATTTTATAGGGGTAATTATAATGAGCTATATATATTTAAAACCCATTGGTTTTAAATCTGATTTTTTTTCTCTCTAATGTATGATGTCAACTGTTCATGCCACTGTCCCACCAGGTGTATGTTCCTAATGCTGATAAAAAAATTTTTGATGTGTTTACAAATGCCAACATGTTGAGTAAAACAAAAATAAATAATGATCAGAAATATGTCTGTTTGGAGGAATTCTTGAGTTCTGGTAAGCCATCAGTCACAAACTACGTAGAAACTAAAGAAAATAATCACCTGTTTATGACTCCAATGTCATCTTAAAGCGTGTGAAAACTTTATAAAATTAAGGCCTTTAGAGTATGTTCAAGTGGACATTTAAAAGATATCAACTTTTTAATTTTTCTTTTTTTTAATTATTGTATTTATGTCTTGTAGCTTTTTTTGAAGTTCTCCATTCCACCTGTCAGCAAAGGAGTCAGGGTTTATGATGAATCAGGAACTGAGGTGGATGCACAGGTCTTTGCAGAAGTTGCACAGCTTCCCAGTGCTGGTGTATTTACCATTCAATTTAACAGCAAGTCACAGGGGATAATCTTGGTCTTCATGGAATATGTGGGTTTGTTGAGTCATTTAGTGCTCGTTACTGCTGTCATTTTTGTCTCACTGAGAAAAGTGAATTTCAGTCTGTGTTCTGTGAAAATGAAAGCATCATGTTCCGTACAAAAGACATGCATGCAGACCATTGCTGTACTGTACAGACAAATCCACAACTACCTCATGTATGTGGTGTGAAGCGTTCAAGTCTGTTGAATACTCTGCAGTTTTTTAACACGGCAGAAAATCTTACTGTTGATATTATGCATGACATTTTAGAGGGAGTTGCACAGTTTGAGGTAAAACTTATATTGGAATATGTACAGCAAAACTTGTGTTGTAACGTATGAAGGAGCAGTTGTGGTTGAATGTGGTTGAGGGGATTCGAACTCGGATCTCCCGGTCCTTAGTCCGTGACGCTTCCGCTACACCATTGTATGGAACGGGAGTCGAGGCGATTTCGAGTCAGTGCCTAATAACAGAGCACAGGTCCGTCGCACATTGCATTTTTTCAGTTTGTATCTGTATTTTGGACGAGAACGAGTGACAAAGTAGGTGAGTAAAATGTGAAGTCGCTCACTTGTTATGACTTATGTACGTGCTTGTGGCACGTTGTGTTGTAGCTGCTCCTACACTTGTCCATCGGGAGTCATTTACCAAGAGCATTATTTCCCGAGCAATGAATTGCGAGCGTAAGCGATGGTCCTGGCATGTGAGCTGAAGTGAGGACAATGGCGGACCTGCTCCGGCAAAGTCAACTACTTGGCTTTTGTAGTTGTGTTACGTAGAGGAATCCACTTTTTAATAATAATAATAATAATAATAATAATAATAATAAATTTGTCCAATGTATTTGAGATATGTAGGATAAAAATTAAAAAGTGGGTTTTGGGTCCTGGACTTGGTCACCTCCTGTGGCCTATGTGGTGCTTGTGCGACGCTGAGTGTACATATAACTGGTGGCTAATGCTATACTGGCGTGCACGGGGTGTGCACATCTAACTATTGCTATACTTGTCCATCAGGATACACTGGCCTGGGCGCACAGCGGTGACCAGTCCAGCCAGTACCTTCCACCCACAATAGGACAAAGTGCGCTTCTCCGTATTTATAGGACTATTCTGCACAGCCACAGTTTGTTATGGTTTCGCATATTTTTCTCTTTTTTTCCTCAAACGGCCATTGGCAACATATTTCGTGCTCTTGACTGGACATGCATATAAGCATGTGTTGTGACCTATATAAGCATGTTGTTTTTGTTGTTTTCACATGTGTATATATATCATAAATATTCAGAGATTTATAATTTTCATAAGCAGCAATGCATTTCGGGAAATATTCATATGCAATCAAGGAAAAATGCGGAAGTAATGTAACTGCAGTTCCATGAGTGGCTTCTGCTGGCGGCCTAAAAAACCAAAAAGACGATTGAATCTGCATTGAAAACCATGTTAAAATGTCCAGCTTTAGTACAGAAAAATAAATATGTTTTCGGGGGGAGTGGGGGGGTTTGAAACGTTAAAGTGTTTCTTGTAAACAAGGTGTGGTTGCTATGGTTACTTGTGAAAGTAAGTGTGTGTGTGGTTATAGTAAGCAAGGAATTGCGCACATATGGTAGAAAGATCCCGCTGATATGTCCGGTGTTCGAGTGTAGACGCGGCCAGTCGTGCTCTGAGGTCCTTGAGGGGATTTGAACCGGGGTCTCCCGCTCTGAAGTCCGTCACGGGTCCGCTAAACGTTGGAATAAACAGAAAAGCTGGCGATTTTGACGGAGTAACATATACTTGAGTTTCATTGTCAGTAATAATAATAAAAATAATATTAATATTAATATTATAAATATTATGATTATTACTATTAAGTGTAGTTCCATGAGTGGCTTCTGCTGGCGGCCTAAAAAACCAAAAAGACGATTGAATGTGCATTGACAACCATGTTAAAATGTCCAAGTTTAGTGCAGAAAAATCCATCTATTTTCAGACTGTATTGAAGAAATAACTGGCGACTTTGCCTGTACCTTTAGGATTGAAATGAAGGCGGGATGTGGTAGTATTGAAATAGTTCTGTATTTGTTTAGTTTGTAGCAGATGAGTTGAGTTTTTCTGAAGCAATAAGGTCGTGGTTAATTAGGAGGTAGTATGGCCACACAGGTGAAAGTGTGAATTTGTATTGATGATTGGTGAGTGTGTTGTTTTTGAATGAGTTGCTGGGCATGAATTCTGAGGCATGAAGTGGTCTTTTGAAGAGAGTATGTGTTGTTGTTGTGGTGATTGTCCTTAGAGAGGCTGTAATAGGTGTTATTTGTTGCGTTGCAACGTGTGTGTGTGTTGTAACGTAAGAAGGAGCAGTTGTGGTTGAATGTGGTTGAGGGGATTCGAACTCGGATCTCCCGGTCGTTAGTCCGTGACGCTTCCGCTACACCATTGTGTGGAACGGGACTCGAGGCGATTTCGAGTCAGTGCCTAATAACAGAGCACAGGTCCGTCGCACATTGCATGTTGTCAGTTTGTATTTGTATTTTGGACGAGAACGAGTGACAAAGTAGGTGAGTAAAATGTGAAGTCGCTCACTTGTTATGACTTATGTACGTGCTTGTGGCACGTTGTGTTGTAGCTGCTCCTACACTTGTCCATCGGGAGTCATTTACCAAGAGCATCATTTCCCGAGCAATGAATTGCGAGCGTAAGCGATGGTCCTGGCATGTGAGCTGAAGTGAGGACAATGGCGGACCTGCTCCGGCAAAGTCAACTACTTGGCTTTTGTAGTTGTGTTACGTAGAGGAATCCACTTTTTATTATTATTATTATTATTATTATTATTATTATTATTATTATTATTATTATTATTATTATTATTATTATTATTATTATTAATAATAATAATAATAATAATAATAATAATAATAATAATAATAATAATAATAAATTTGTCAAATGTATTTGAGATATGTAGGATAAAAATTAAAAAGTGGGTTTCGGGTCCTGGACTTGGTCACCTGCTGTGGCCTATGTGGTGCTTGTGCGACGCTGAGTGTACATATAACTGGTGGCTAATGCTATACTGGCGTGCACGGGGTGTGCACATCTAACTATTGCTATACTTGTCGATCAGGATACACTGGCCTGGGCGCACAGCGGTGACCAGTCCAGCCAGTACCTTCCACCCACAATAGGACAAAGTGCGCTTCTCCGTATTTATAGGACTATTCTGCACAGCCACAGTTTGTTATGGTTTCGCATATTTTTCTCTTTTTTTCCTCAAACGGCCATTAGCAACATATTTCGTGCTCTTGACTGGACATGCATATAAGCATGTGTTGTGACCTATATAAGCATGTTGTTATTGTTGTTTTCACATTTATATATATATCATAAATATTCGGAGATTTATAATTTTCATAAGCAGCAATGCATTTCGGGAAATATTCATATGCAATCAAGGAAAAATGCGGAAGTAATGTAACTGCAGTTCCATGAGTGGCTTCTGCTGGCGGCCTAAAAAACCAAAAGGACGATTGAATCTGCATTGACAACAATATTAAAATGTCCAGCTTTAGTGCAGAAAAATAAATATGTTTTCGGGGGGAGGGGGGGGCTTTGAAACGTTAAAGTGTTTCTTGTAAACAAGGTGTGGTTGCTATGGTTACTTGTGAAAGTAAGTGTGTGTCGTTACAGTAAGCAAGGAATTGCGCACATATGGTAGAAAGATCCCGCTGATATGTCCAGTGTTCGAGTGTAGACGGGGCCAGTCGTGCTCTGAGGTCCTTGAGGGGATTTGAACCGGGGTCTCCCGCTCTGAAGTCCGTCCGTTAATATTAATATTATAAATATTATGATTATTACTATTAAGTGCAGTTCCATGAGTGGCTTCTGCTTGCGGCCTAAAAAACCAAAAAGACGATTGAATGTGCATTGACAACCATGTTAAAATGTCCAAGTTTAGTGCAGAAAAATCCATCTATTTTCAGACTGTATTGAAGAAATAAGTGTCAACTTTGCCTGTACCTTTAGGATTGAAATGAAGGCGGGATGTGGTAGTATTTAAATAGTTCTGTATTTGTTTAGTTTGTAGCAGATGAGTTGAGTTTTTCTGAAGCAATAAGGTCGTGGTTAATTAGGAGGTGGTATGGCCACACAGGTGAAAGTGTGAATTTGTATTGATGATTGGTGAGTGTGGTGTTTTTGAAATAGTTGCTGGGCATGAAGTGGTATTTTGAAGAGAGTATGTGTTGTTGTTGTGGTGATTGTCCTTAGAGAGGCTGTAATAGGTGTTATTTGGTGCGTTGCAAAGTGTGTGTGTGTGTTGTAACGTAAGAAGGAGCAGTTGTGGTTGAATGTGGTTGAGGGGATTCGAACTCGGATCTCCCGGTCCTTAGTCCGTGACGCTTCCGCTACGCAATTGTATGGAACGGGGATCGAGGCGATTTCGGGTCAGTGGCTAATATATAGAGCACAGGTCCCTTGCACATTGCATTTTGTCAGTTTGTATTTGTATTTCGGACGAGAACGAGTGACAAAGTAGGTGAGTAAAATGTGAAGTCGCTCACTTGTTATGACTTATGTACGTGCTTGTGGCACGTTGTGTTGTAGCTGCTCCTACACTTGTCCATCGGGAGTCATTTACCAAGAGCATTATTTCCCGAGCAATGAATTGCGAGCGTAAGCGATGGTCCTGGCATGTGAGCTGAAGTGAGGAGAATGGCGGACCTGCTTCGGCAAAGTCAACTACTTGGCTTTTGTAGTTGTGTTACGTAGAGGAATCCACTTTTTAATAATAATAATAATAATAACAATAATAATAATAATAATAATAATAATAATAATAATAATAATAATAATAATAATACTACTAATAATAATAATAATAATAATAATAATAATAATAATAATAATAATAATAATAATAATAATATGGTTGTTCTCAGGTATGGTTTTGATGGGTACCATTTTATAGGGGTAATTATAATGGGCTACATATATTTAAAACCCATTGGTTTTTAATCTGATTTTTTTTCTCTCTAATGTATGATGTCAACTGTTCATGCCACTGTCCCACCAGGTGTATGTTCCTAATGCTGATAAAAAAATATTGATGTGTTTACAAATGCCAACATGTTGAGTAAAACAAAAATAAATAATGATCAGAAATATGTCTGTTTGGAGGAATTCTTGAGTTCTGGTAAGCCATCAGTCACAAACTACGTAGAAACTAAAGAAAATAATCACCTGTTTATGACTCCAATGTCATCTTAAAGCGTGTGAAAACTTTATAAAATTAAGGCCTTTAGAGTATGTTCAAGTGGACATTTAAAAGATATCAACTTTTTAATTTTTCTTTTTTTTAATTATTGTATTTATGTCTTGTAGCTTTTTTGAAGTTCTCCATTCCACCTGTCAGCAAAGGAGTCAGGGTTTATGATGAATCAGGAACTGAGGTGGATGCAGAGGTCTTTGCAGAAGTTGCACAGCTTTCCAGTGCTGGTGTATTTACCATTCAATTTAACAGCGGTTATGTACACGTCTTTTAGCACAGTGAACACCTTTAATTCAAGAGCAAGTTAACTTTGTTTTGTGACTGAAAAAAGTATATATCTATTGCTATGTTCCTATTTTCTTGGTAGGTTCCCAGGTTCCCGTTTTGACTGCTTCTACACCAGAACTAACCAGCTCACCACTGAATCTTTCATCATGTAGTTCTAACGACACAGTGGTCCTCGAACTTACATCGTGCAGTTCTGATGATACGATGATCTTGGATGAGGATTGTACCCCTTCTAGAAAACGGCAGAAGGCAAATGAAGATGCCAAACAAGTAAGTTGATGTTGATTGATTCATTTGTTCACTGTAGCTTAAGATGTATTGACTCATTTGACGAAAACTCTTTAATTTGGGGAATTGCTGTCCTATTTATGTTCCTTAAAGGTTGTTGAATTGGCATTAACCAAGAAACCAGGTGGAGACCAAGTTGTTAGGGAATACAGCCGTACAAAAGTCTGACTGATTCCTCACGCCGACAGATGATTAATATTCTTGCTGCAGATATGACTGAAGCCCATGGGTAATGTGGATATGTGTGTTCCAAGCACCTGGTTGCCAAGTTTTTGGTGAAATATTTGTGCCACCCAGA
The DNA here is from genome assembly GCA_014839995.1 of Xenentodon cancila. NCBI lineage: Eukaryota > Metazoa > Chordata > Actinopteri > Beloniformes > Belonidae > Xenentodon > Xenentodon cancila. The sequence continues at coordinate 10,325,860 of CM026216.1, read as the reverse complement.
TAATATTCTAATACTGTAAAATCTAAAATATTTTGTATTCATTCCTTCTCAGGATGGCACCACCACGGCATGTGAGAGAGATGTATGCTCGAGGCATAGTTGAGATGTTCCCTTACCTGATGGATCCATATTCCCAAAATGGATATGTAAGTTCCAAATGGGCAGCACAGTGGCTTAGTAATCAGCACTGTTGCCTCACAGCAAGAAGGTTTCTGGTTCGATTCCCGACTTGGTGGGTCTTTCTGTGTGGAGTTTGCATGTTCTCCCTGTGCTTGCGTGGGTTCCCTCCGGGTACTCCGGCTTCCTCCCACAGTCCAAAAACATGCAGGGTAGGTTAATTGATCTTTCTAAATTCTCCCTAGGTGTGAATGTGAGTGTGATTGGTTGTTTGTCTTCTCTGTGGCCCTGGATAGACTGGCGACCTGTCCAGGGTGTACCCCTGCCTTTCGCCTGATATGCGTCGGGATGGGCTCCGACAGACCCCCGTGACCCGGAAACGGATTAAGCGGGTATAGATAATGGATGGATGGATGGAAGTTCCAAATGTTAAGCTAAAATGTTTACAATAGGGCCTATTTGGGAGTAAGGTCTAATAGCCACCAATACTCAGTTTAATCATTCAAAATAAAATAAAATATGATTAGATATTGGAATGACTTGATCTAATGCAGACTATAAAAGTATAATGCTTACTTCTTGTTTTTAATTTGAAAGGAACATTTTTATGACCCTGAAAGTGGCACAGGGTACTTGGCATGGAGGCTCAAAACCATACAAAGGAATAGTTCTTCATCACAAAGCAGAAGATCACCACATCAGCAGGCTGGTGGAGGGCTGTTAGCTAGAAGAAATGCTTTGTTTCAGCCTGAGATCATCCTGACTGAAGAGCAATGCAAAGAGGCCATATCCTTTATGAAGTATTCATCTGATGAGGACATCATAAAGCAGAAAATGAAGATGACATTTGAGTATCGTCACAATATGGTACACAGCAAAGATAAATCCTCAGATGTCTTGGCTGAGTTTCCACGCTTCAGAGACATCAAAGAACTGGTAATTAAATATTTAAACAAACAAATGATCTTGATGTAAAAATGCACTAGTTAACTGTTGGTATGTCTTATTGCAGATTGACCAAGACTTTATCTTGCAATTTGAAGACGAAGTGGCTGCAAAGTTTTTGGAAAGGTTAGTCAAAAACCCTGCACTCCATATAAAACACTTCCTGTTTGAAAATTACGTAACTATTCCACAAGATGAAAAAAATCAACTGGACAAAATTTCTAGACGTTTGACCTCTCATTCAACAGGTTAAAAACTGAAGAAGCTGCTCAAATGAGAGACGAAACGTCTTCAAACCAGAAACTTTGTCCAGTTGATTTTGGTTTTCTCCATAACAAAAATTTTCATCATACTATGACCTGGATGACTGAGAATCTACACAAACATGTTGTTCATAAAATGGTGTCTTGTTATCAATCAATAATTCCAACAAAATTATTCAGCTGTTTTTACAACACATTTACTGTGGTAGTTGAAAGTCCAATGGCTGTGGGTACAAAGGATGTTTTTAAACTTTTTCTTTCTTTTTTTCATTCTTCTCTTTTATCTTTTCTAAAGAGAAAGGAAAGGAGAGAAGGAGGGTAGTGGTGGATGTTGTGTGTGTACTATTGATTTGCAGTGGCCGGTGTAGTGTGGTGTGATGTGTGTGGATGAGAGCATGATGTTGTGTTGGATGTAACACCCCAAGATGAATGTTTTTAAACTTGAACGCACAGCATGACAATGAGAAAATATTTACTTTATGGTCTTGAGTGGGTTTGTTAATTGTGACTTAAACAAGGTACCTTTTTATGTGAATTTCCCAAACCAATATTTAAAGCACTTGGGCTCCATTGACCTACATTAAACAGTGTAAAAACATCCTAATTTTTATTGTGTTAACAGTTAAGCAAACAAAACACTGATTTTTGACCAGTTTTGGATTTCTAATATATAGGGTTATCTTTTCTTCCTACAAAGGTGGCCTACTGTGTTCAAACAAAAGGTCATCCTGCAGAGTAAGGATCTCCCCTCCTCCAGCAGCCTTGAAGATCTGATCCATTGTGCAGAAGCTACATCACTTGACAAAGAAATGGATGACATTATTGCTTCTGGTAGTTATATATATTTTTTTTTTAATAACATTTTTTTGTAGCACTTCAACCAACTGTTTCTCAAGTTTGTTTTCAGCCTAAAGATTGTGGTTAAAATGTACAAGTCTGGTGCCATTATGTAATCAACTTTTTATATGTGTGCAGGATGGGACAGTGATTTATCTTCGATCATTCTCCTGCTTCACCTGATTCCTCCAACAGCTCAGGGGCGCAAAAGGCCAGGCAAGGTTTCTGCATCTCAGGCTGAGAAACATCTTGTTGTCTTCAAGAAGGTTTGTATTAAAGTTAATAAGTATATTGTTGTGTGTTTTCTTTCCTCACCCCCTTGAGACAGGTGGGGTGTTTAGAAATGTGCATGGGCAGTTTGAGGAAAATGCATTTGTTTTTTTTTTTTTTGTTTTTTTTTTTTCTTCCCTTTCTTGTCAGTGTGGACTTGTCATCGTGCACACGCTGTATGTACGATGCACACCGAAATTAGTCTCTGCTTTTAACCCATCAACTAGTTTCACTAGTGAGCAGTGGGGCTGCTAGCAGGGCAGCGCCGCGGGGAGCAATTGGGAGTTAAGGGCCTTGCTCAGGGGCCCCCAGTGATTTACCATTGTGGGCAGCCCTGGGCTTGAACCTGGGTCCTCCACGCCCAAGCCCAGCACTGTAACCACTAGGCCACCACTCCACAGCACGAATTTTCTTCAAGCACAAAAGGCTCATTCGGACGACAAAGCCCACCAAAAATACAGTCAACTCCTTGGTGTTGCTCTCCACGGAAGTCTTTAGTAAAAGGCGAAAGACTTGAACGTCCTGAAGAGAAACCAGAGTTGTTTTCCCTGATTATAATGTTTAAGCACAATGAAATAAATTTAATAATTGTAATTGTCTCATCTTTTTCATCTTCAGAGTGGAACAAGCGTCCAAGAACATGTTGATGCCATCACCAGCACAACTCAACCCTATCTGCTTGCGATTGGTACTAAGAGGAGCACAGTCCAGGATTTCTTCATTGTTCTTGACAAGCAAGTCATGTTGTCATGTTTTTGGTACGTTCTCTGCTTTTAGAAAGCATTTGCATGCTAAGCATTGTGAGCAAATGGAGCCTGAAGAGGAATCAGGTGATACTGTTGACAGTGATGTTAGAAGTGACTCTCAGTTACCAATAAATGAAGAACCTGCCAGTGTCTCTCAAGTTGTGCCTGTATCTGACAAAAGTACTCTCGACTTGTGTGCATCTGCTATTGCACAACTTCAGGTTGCTGGTGTAGGCCAGGCGAATTTAAATGGCTTTGTGTCATCCATGGAAGAAGTTGTTATGGAGATACAAAGTCAAGCAAAAGCCACAGTGTTGAAATCTTTAGGTTCACAAGACACAAGTATGAAAATTAAAATTGAAAAATGTTCTGAAAAACTTGAAAACCCTTTTACTTGTTTCAATTCGGAAACAAAACGAAGCAAGTATTTTCAACAAAAATGGAAAACTGTTGAACCAGTTGAAAAAGTGCTTGGTGTCAGATTGGAGAACCGAAGAAACAGATCTAGTGGAACATACAAACAGGTTGTTGTAACTGATAAGTTTGCATATGTTCCAATTCTAGAGACACTGCAGTCTATTCTCAGAGATCCAAATCTTGCAGATATGTTAACATCTAGCCACCTTTCCAAGGATGGGGTATATTTTGATATACAGGATGGGCTATATGTGAAGAGCCATTCACTTTTTTCAGATAAAGATTTTGCCCTGCTCATTCAGTTATTTTACGATGAATTTGAGACTGCTAATCCACTGGGGTCCAAAAAAGGTATACATAAACCAGGGGGTAAATATTTTACATTGAGAAATTTTCCACCAAAATTAAATTCATCTTTAGTCAACATACATTTGTGTGCACTTTTTCATGCACAAGATATCAAAGCATATGGTTTTAACACCATCCTTGAGCCAATCATCAGTGATTTGAAGGTGCTTGAAACTTGTGGACTTACATCTCCCATGTTTCAAAGTCCTGTTCGTGGTAGCGTTGTGCAAGTCACAGGGGATAATCTTGGTCTTCATGGAATATGTGGGTTTGTTGAGTCATTTAGTGCTCGTTACTGCTGTCGTTTTTGTCTCACTGAGAAAAGTGAATTTCAGTCTGTGTTCTGTGAAAATGAAAGCATCATGTTCCGTACAAAAGACATGCATGCAGAGCATTGCTGTACTGTACAGACAAATCCACAACTACCTCATGTATGTGGTGTGAAGCGTTCAAGTCTGTTGAATACTCTGCAGTTTTTTAACACGGCAGAAAATCTTAAAACTTATATTGGAATATGTACAGCAAAACTTCCTAACGGCAAAAGAACTGGCTGGTAGAACAGAGTCTTTTAACAATGGCCACACTGAGCGACGAAATTGTCCTCCTCCCGTCAAGTTGTTTGACGGTAGTAATGACTTGGGCTTGAATGCAATACAGTCATGGTGTTTGCTGCGCAATATGCCATTGATATTTGGTGCTTTAGTGCAGAAAGGCAATGAGTACTGGCATCTTTTATTATTGCTCCTGCAGATAGTTGAAATTGTATTTGCTCCGGTTATAACAGATGGTATGACTATCTTTTTAAAATACATAATCATTGAGCATCATCAGCTTTTTAAGCATCTGTTTCCATCCAGAAACCTCTTGCCTAAACATCACTTCATGATACATTATCCACGATGTATAAGGAATATTGGACCAATATTACATATGTGGTCAATGCGTTATGAGGCAAAACGCAACTTTTTTAAAACCCAACTGAAAAGTTTCAAAAATATCACCAAGACATTGGCTAAAAAGCACCAAAGATACATGGCCTTGCATTGGGAAGCCTTTAGTCATTTCAGATTAATGGTTGGTCCAGGAAAAAATGGCTCAGCTTAAAGATTTGAAAGAGGGTCCTGAAATTGCTGCCAAATTAAACACTGCAATGTCCACTAATGTTCTGTCTGTTAAGTGGGTAAAACACCATGGAACTGAATATAAATCTGGCCTAATAGTATGTGCTGAAGTTGCTAATGAGATGCCAGTATTTTATCAAATCCACTTATTTTTTGTCAAAGATGAGCAAGTTATTCTAGCTCTTTCTGGTGTCAAAACTGTTTGTTTTGATGAACATTACCACGCATTCAAAATATTGTTAATGCCCTTCCAGACTGTGACAGTGTTAAATATTCAAGACTTGTTCTACTACAAACCAATGGATGTTCAAATGACATATGGACCCTCAGATACCTCCACTTACATAGTTCCATATTGCCATCTAATGCAAGTGTGAGCAGTGTTTAATAAGGCATTTTGACATTGCCCTGCTTTTTTTTTCCTTCACTATTTTTAGTACCTCACAGTGAAAGGTCTCTTTCCATCCTTCAAATGGTAATGTTTGTGGCGTGAAATTTAATTTAAAATGTTTTAAATGTCATGTTTTTATTCTCAAATTTGAATAAAGACATTTTGAGAAAATGATGTTCTGCTTTTTTTCTGCTAACATTCTTAGTTTTTAAGTAAGCATTATTAGTACAATTTTGCAGGAAATTGCCTTTTAGTTTAAAAAGTGTGAACAGTAAAAATTAACACTGGAGACTAATTTCTCAATGAACAGTGTCAAGTTTAATACTGGTGTGGGATACACTTACAGGAGTTAATTGTGATTAACATAACTGTTTGTAATTTGGCTTTGAAACGTTAAAGTGTTTCTTGTAAACAAGGTGTGGTTGGTTACTTGTGAAAGTGTGTGTGGTTATAGTAAGCAAGGAATTGCGCACATATGGTAGAAAGATCCCGTTGATATGTATACGGTGTTCGAGTGTAGACGGGGCCAGTCGTGCTCGGGGGTCCTTGAGGGGATTTGAACCGGGGTCTCCCGCTCTGAAGTCCGTCACGGGTCCGCTAAACGTTGGAATAAACAGAAAAGCTGGCGATTTTGACGGAGTAACATATACTTGAGTTTCATTGTCAGTAATAATAATAAAAATAATATTAATATTATAAATATTATGATTATTACTATTAAGTGCAGTTCCATGAGTGGCTTCTGCATGCGGCCTAAAAAACCAAAAAGACGATTGAATGTGCATTGACAACCTCGTTAAAATGTCCAAGTTTAGTGCAGAAAAATCCATCTATTTTCAGACTGTATTGAAGAAATAAGTGGCGACTTTGCCTGTACCTTTAGGATTGAAATGAAGGCGGGATGTGGTAGTATTGAAATAGTTATGTATTTGTTTAGTTTGTAGCAGATGAGTTGAGTTTTTATGAAGCAATAAGGTCGTGGTTAATTAGGAGGTAGTATGGCCACACAGGTGAAAGTGTGAATTTGTATTGATGATTGGTGAGTGTGTTGTTTTTGAATGAGTTGCTGGGCATGAATTCTGAGGCATGAAGTGGTATTTTGAAGAGAGTATGTGTTGTTGTTGTGGTGATTGTCCTTAGAGAGGCTGTAATAGGTGTTATTTGGTGCGTTGCAACGTGTGTGTGTGTTGTAACGTATGAAGGAGCAGTTGTGGTTGAATGTGTTTGAGGGGATTCGAAGTCGGATCTCCCGGTCGTTAGTCCGTGACGCTTCCGCTACACCATCGTATGGAACGGGGATCGAGGCGATTTCGAGTCAGTGCCTAATAACAGAGCACAGGTCCGTCGCACATTGCATTTTGTCAGTTTGTATTTGTATTTTGGACGAGAACGAGTGACAAAGTAGGTGAGTAAAATGTGAAGTCGCTCACTTGTTATGACTTATGTACGTGCTTGTGGCACGTTGTGTTGTAGCTGCTCCTACACTTGTCCATCGGGAGTCATTTACCAAGAGCATCATTTCCCGAGCAATGAATTGCGAGCGTAAGCGATGGTCCTGGCATGTGAGCTGAAGTGAGGAGAATGGCGGACCTGCTCCGGCAAAGAGAACTACTTGGCTTTTGTAGTTGTGTTACGTAGAGGAATCCACTTTTTAATAATAATAATAATAATAATAATAATAATAATAATAATAATAATAATAATAATAATAATAATAATAATAATAATAATAATAATAAATTTGTCAAATGTATTTGAGATACGTAGGATAAAAATTAAAAAGTGGGTTTCGGGTCCTGGACTTGGTCACCTGCTGTGGCCTATGTGGTGCTTGTGCGACGCTGAGTGTACATATAACTGGTGGCTAATGCTATACTGGCGTGCACGGTGTGTGCACATCTAACTATTGCTATACTTGTCCATCAGGATATACTGGCCTGGGCGCACAGGTGACCAGTCCAGCCAGTACCTTCCACCCACAGTAGGACAAAGTGCGCTTCTCCGTATTTATAGGACTATTCTGCACAGCCACAGTTTGTTATGGTTTCGCATATTTTTCTCTTTTTTTCCTCAAACGGCCATTAGCAACATATTTCGTGCTCTTGACTGGACATGCATATGTATTGTATTTGTATTTTGGACGAGAACGAGTGACAAAGTAGGTGAGTAAAATGTAAAGTCGCTCACTTGTTATGACTTATGTACGTGCTTGTGGCACGTTGTGCTTGTGGCACAGTGAACACCTTTAATTCAAGAGCAAGTTAACTTTGTTTTGTGACTGAAAAAGTATATATCTATTGCTATGTTCCTATTTTCTTGGTAGGTTCCCAGGTTCCCGTTTTGACTGCTTCTACACCAGAATTAACCAGCTCACCACTGAATGTTTCATCATGTAGTTCTAACGACACAGTGGTCCTCGAACTTGCATAGTGCAGTTCTGATGATACAATGATCTTGGATGAGGATTGTACCCCTTCTAGAAAACGGCAGAAGGCAAATGAAGATGCCAAACAAGTAAGTTGATGTTGATTGATTCATTTGTTCACTGTAGCTTAAGATGTATTGACTCATTTGACGAAAACTCTTTAATTTGGGGAATTGCTGTCCTATTTATGTTCCTTAAAGGTTGTTGAATTGGCATTAACCAAGAAACCAGGTGGAGACCAAGTTGTTAGGGAATACAGCCGTACAAAAAGTCTGACTGATTCCTCACGCCGACAGATGATTAATATTCTTGCTGCAGATATGACTGAAGCCCATGGGTAATGTGGATATGTGTGTTCCAAGCACCTGTTTGCCAAGTTTTTGGTGAAATATTTGTGCCACCCAGATAATATTCTAATACTGTAAAATCTAAAATATTTTGTATTCATTCCTTCTCAGGATGGCACCACCACGGCATGTGAGAGAGATGTATGCTCGAGGCATAGTTGAGATGTTCCCTTACCTGATGGATCCATATTCCCAAAATGGATATGTAAGTTCCAAATGGGCAGCACAGTGGCTTAGTAATCAGCACTGTTGCCTCACAGCAAGAAAGTTCCTGGTTCGATTCCCGACTTGGTGGGTCTTTCTGTGTGGAGTTTGCATGTTCTCCCCGTGCTTGCGTGGGTTCCCTCCGGGTACTCCGGCTTCCTCCCACAGTCCAAAAACATGCAGGGTAGGTTAATTGATCTTTCTAAATTCTCCCTAGGTGTGAATGTGAGTGTGATTGGTTGTTTGTCTTCTCTGTGGCCCTGGATAGACTGGCGACCTGTCCAGGGTGTACCCCTGCCTTTCGCCTGATATGCGTCGGGATGGGCTCCGACAGACCCCCGTGACCCGGAAACGGATTAAGCGGGTATAGATAATGGATGGATGGATGGAAGTTCCAAATGTTAAGCTAAAATGTTTACAATAGGGCCTATTTGGGAGTAAGGTCTAATAGCCACCAATACTCAGTTTAATCATTCAAAATAAAATAAAATATGATTAGATATTGGAATGACTTAATCTAATGCAGACTATAAAAGTATAATGCTTACTTCTTGTTTTTAATTTGAAAGGAACATTTTTATGACCCTGAAAGTGGCACAGGGTACTTGGCATGGAGGCTCAAAACCATACAAAGGAATAGTTCTTCATCACAAAGCAGAAGATCACCACATCAGCAGGCTGGTGGAGGGCTGTTAGCTAGAAGAAATGCTTTGTTTCAGCCTGAGATCATCCTGACTGAAGAGCAATGCAAAGAGGCCATATCCTTTATGAAGTATTCATCTGATGAGGACATCATAAAGCAGAAAATGAAGATGATATTTGAGTATCGTCACAATATGGTACACAGCAAAGATAAATCCTCAGATGTCTTGGCTGAGTTTCCACGCTTCAGAGACATCAAAGGACTGGTAATTAAATATTTAAACAAACAAATGATCTTGATGTAAAAATGCACTAGTTAACTGTTGGTATGTCTTATTGCAGATTGACCAAGACTTTATCTTGCAATTTGAAGACGAAGTGGCTGCAAAGTTTTTGGAAAGGTTAGTCAAAAACCCTGCACTCCATATAAAACCCTTCCTGTTTGAAAATTACGTAACTATTCCACAAGATGAAAAAAATCAACTGGACAAAATTTCTAGACGTTTGACCTCTCATTCAACAGGTTAAAAATTAAAGAAGCTGCTCAAACGAGAGACGCAACGTCTTCAAACCAGAAACTTTGTCCAGTTGATTTTGGTTTTCTCCATAACAAAAATTGTCATCATACTATGACCTGGATGACTGAGAATCTACACAAACATGTTGTTCATAAAATGGTGTCTTGTTATCAATCAATAATTCCAACAAAATTATTCAGCTGTTTTTACAACACATTTACTGTGGTAGTTGAAAGTCCAATGGCTGTGGGTACAAAGGATGTTTTTAAACTTTTTCTTTCTTTTTTTCATTCTTTTCTTTTATCTTTTCTAAAGAGAAAGGAAAGGAGAGAAGGAGGGTAGTGGTGGATGTTGTGTGTGTACTATTGATTTGCAGTGGCGTGTGTAGTGTGGTGTGATGTGTGTGGATGAGAGCATGATGTTGTGTTGGATGTAACACCCCAAGATGAATGTTTTTAAACTTGAACGCACAGCATGACAATGAGAAAATATTTACTTTATGGTCTTGAGTTGGTTTGTTAATTGTGACTTAAACAAGGTACCTTTTTATGTGAATTTCCCAAACCAATATTTAATGCAGTTGGGCTCCATTGACCTACATTAAACAGTGTAAAAACATCCTAATGTTTATTGTGTTAACAGTTAAGCAAACAAAACACTGATTTTTGACCAGTTTTGGATTTCTAATATATAGGGTTATCTTTTCTTCCTACAAAGGTGGCCTACTGTGTTCAAACAAAAGGTCATCCTGCAGAGTAAGGATCTCCCCTCCTCCAGCAGCCTTGAAGATCTGATCCATTGTGCAGAAGCTACATCACTTGACAAAGAAATGGATGACATTATTGCTTCTGGTAGTTATATATATATTTTTTTAATAACATTTTTTTGTAGCACTTCAACCAACTGTTTCTCAAGTTTGTTTTCAGCCTAAAGATTGTGGTTAAAATGTACAAGTCTTTTTCATGCACAAGATATCAAAGCATATGGTTTTAACACCATCCTTGAGCCAATCATCAGTGATTTGAAGGTGCTTGAAACTTGTGGACTTACATCTCCCATGTTTCAAAGTCCTGTTCGTGGTAGCGTTGTGCAAGTCACAGGGGATAATCTTGGTCTTCATGGAATATGTGGGTTTGTTGAGTCATTTAGTGCTCGTTACTGCTGTCGTTTTTGTCTCACTGAGAAAAGTGAATTTCAGTCTGTTTTCTGTGAAAATGAAAGCATCATGTTCCGTACAAAAGACATGCATGCAGAGCATTGCTGTACTGTACAGACAAATCCACAATTACCTCATGTATGTGGTGTGAAGCGTTCAAGTCTGTTGAATACTCTGCAGTTTTTTAACACGGCAGAAAATCTTACTGTTGATATTATGCATGACATTTTAGAGGGAGTTGCACAGTTTGAGGTAAAACTTATATTGGAATATGTACAGCAAAACTTCCTAACGGCAAAAGAACTGGCTGGTAGAACAGAGTCTTTTAACTATGGCCACACTGAGCGACGAAATTGTCCTCCTCCCGTCAAGTTGTTTGACGGTAGTAATGACTTGGGCTTGAATGCAATACAGTCATGGTGTTTGCTGCGCAATATGCCATTGATATTTGGTGCTTTAGTGCAGAAAGGCAATGAGTACTGGCATCTTTTATTATTGCTCCTGCAGATAGTTGATATTGTATTTGCTCCGGTTATAACAGATGGTATGACTATCTTTTTAAAATACATAATCATTGAGCATCATCAGCTTTTTAAGCATCTGTTTCCATCCAGAAACCTCTTGCCTAAACATCACTTCATGGTACATTATCCACGATGTATAAGGAATATTGGACCAATATTACATATGTGGTCAATGCGTTATGAGGCAAAACACAACTTTTTTAAAACCCAACTGAAAAGTTTCAAAAATATCACCAAGACATTGGCTAAAAAGCACCAAAGATACATGGCCTTGCATTGGGAAGCCTTTAGTCATTTCAGATTAATGGTTGGTCCAGGAAAAATGGCTCAGCTTAAAGATTTGAAAGAGGGTCCTGAAATTACTGCCAAATGAAACACTGCAATGTCCACTAATGTTCTGTCTGTTAAGTGGGTAAAACACCATGGAACTGAATATAAATCTGGCCTAATAGTATGTGTTGAAGTTGCTAATGAGATGCCAGTATTTTATCAAATCCACTTATTTTTGTCAAAGATGAGCAAGTTATTCTAGCTCTTTCTGGTGTCAAAACTGTTTGTTTTGATGAACATTACCACGCATTCAAAATATTGTTAAAGCCCTTCCAGACTGTGACAGTGTTAAATATTCAAGACTTGTTCTACTACAAACCAATGGATGTTCAAATGACATATGGACCCTCAGATACCTCCACTTACATAGTTCCATATTGCCATCTAATGCAAGTGTGAGCAGTGTTAATAAGGCATTTTGACATTACCCTGCTTTTTTTTTTCTTCACTATTTTTAGTACCTCACAGTGAAAGGTCTCTTTCCATCCTTCAAATGGTAATGTTTGTGGCGTGAAATTTAATTTAAAATGTTTTAAATGTCATGTTTTTATTCTCAAATTTGAATAAAGACATTTTGAGAAAATGATGTTCTGCTGTTTTTCTGAAATATGAAGCAATAAGGTCGTGGTTAATTAGGAGGTAGTATGGCCACACAGGTGAAAGTGTGAATTTGTATTGATGATTGGTGAGTGTGTTGTTTTTGAATGAGTTGCTGGGCATGAATTCTGAGGCATGAAGTGGTCTTTTGAAGAGAGTATGTGTTGTTGTTGTTGTGGTGATTGTCCTTAGAGAGGCTGTAATAGGTGTTATCTGGTGCGTTGCAAGGTGTGTGTGTGTTGTAACGTATGAAGGAGCAGTTGTGGTTGAATGTGGTTGAGGGGATTCGAACTCGGATCTCCCGGTTCTTAGTCCGTGACGCTTCCGCTACACCATTGTATGGAACGGGAGTCGAGGCGATTTCGAGTCAGTGGCTAATATATAGAGCACAGGTCCCGCGCACATTGCATTTTGTGAGTTTGTATTTGTATTTTGGACGAGAACGAGTGACAAAGTAGGTGAGTAAAATGTGAAGTCGCTCACTTGTTATGACTTATGTACGTGCTTGTGGCACGTTGTGTTGTAGCTGCTCCTACACTTGTCCATCGGGAGTCATTTACCAAGAGCATTATTTCCCGAGCAATGAATTGCGAGCGTAAGCGATGGTCCTGGCATGTGAGCTGAAGTGAGGAGAATGGCGGACCTGCTCCGGCAAAGTGAACTACTTGGCTTTTGTAATTGTGTTACGCAGAGGAATACACTTTTTAATAATAATAATAATAATAATAATAATAATAATAATAATAATAATAATAATAATAATAATAATAATAATAATAATAATAATAATAATAAATTTGTCAAATGTATTTGAGATATGTAGGAAAAAAATTAAAAAGTGGGTTTCGGGTCCTGGACTTGGTCACCTGCTGTGGCCTATGTGGTGCTTGTGCGACGCTGAGTGTACATATAACTGGTGGCTAATGCTATACTGGCGTGCACGGGGTGTGCACATGTAACTATTGCTATACTTGTCCATCAGGATACACTGGCCTGGGCGCACAGCGGTGACCAGTCCAGCCAGTACCTTCCACCCACAATAGGACAAAGTGCGCTTCTCCGTATTTATAGGACTATTCTGCACAGCCACAGTTTGTTATGGTTTCTCATATTTTTCTCGTTTCTTCCTCAAACGGCCATTAGCAACATATTTCGTGCTCTTGACTTGACATGCATATAAGCATGTGTTGTGACCTATATAAGCATGTTGTTTTTGTTGTTTTCACATGTGTATATATATCATAAATATTCAGAGATTTATAATTTTCATAAGCAGCAATGCATTTCGGGAAATATTCATATGCAATCAAGGAAAAATGCGGAAGTAATGTAACTGCAGTTGCATGAGTGGCTTCTGCTGGCGGCCTAAAAAACCAAAAAGACGATTGAATCTGCATTGAAAACCATGTTAAAATGTCCAGCTTTAGTACAGAAAAATAAATATGTTTTCGGGGGGAGTGGGGGGTTTTGAAACGTTAAAGTGTTTCTTGTAAACAAGGTGTGGCTGCTATGGTTACTTGTGAAAGTAAGTGTGTGTGTGGTTATAGTAATCAAGGAATTGCGCACATATGGTAGAAAGATCCCGCTGATATGTCCGGTGTTCGAGTGTAGACGGGGCCAGTCGTGCTCTGAGGTCCTTGAGGGGATTTGAACCGGGGTCTCCCGCCCTGAAGTCCGTCACGGGTCCGCTAAACGTTGGAATAAACAGAAAAGCTGGCGATTTTGACGGAGTAACATATACTTGAGTTTCATTGTCAGTAATAATAATAAAAATAATATTAATCCTATAAATCTTATGATTATTTACTATTAAGTGCAGTTCCATGAGTGGCTTCTGCTGGCGGCCTAAAAAACCAAAAAGACGATTGAATGTGCATTGACAACCTCGTTAAAATGTCCAAGTTTAGTGCAGAAAATCCATCTATTTTCAGACTGTATTGAACAAATAAGTGGCGACTTTGCCTGTACCTTTAGGATTGAAATGAAGGCGGGATGTGCTAGTATTTAAATAGTTCTGTATTTGTTTAGTTTGTAGCAGATGAGTTGAGTTTTTATGAAGCAATAAGGTCGTGGTTAATTAGGAGGTAGTATGGCCACACAGGTGAAAGTGTGAATTTGTATTGATGATTGGTGAGTGTGTTGTTTTTGAATGAGTTGCTGGGCATGAATTCTGAGGCATGAAGTGTTATTTTGAAGAGAGTATGTGTTGTTGTTGTGGTGATTGTCCTTAGAGAGGCTGTAATAGGTGTTATTTGGTGCGTTGCAACGTGTGTGTGTGTGTGTGTTGTAACGTAAGAAGGAGCAGTTGTGGTTGAATGTGGTTGAGGGGATTCGAACTCGGATCTCCCGGTCCTTAGTCCGTGACGCTTCCGCTACACCATTGTATGGAACGGGGTTCGAGGCGATTTCGGGTCAGTGGCTAATATATAGAGCACAGGTCCCGTGCACATTGCATTTTGTGAGTTTGTATTTGTATTTTGGACGAGAACGAGTGACAAAGTAGGTGAGTAAAATGTGAAGTCGCTCACTTGTTATGACTTATGTACGTGCTTGTGGCACGTTGTGTTGTAGCTGCTCCTACACTTGTCCATCGGGAGTCATTTACCAAGAGCATCATTTCCCGAGCAATGAATTGCGAGCGTAAGCGATGGTCCTGGCATGTGAGCTGAAGTGAGGACAATGGCGGACCTGCTCCGGCAAAGTGAAATACTTGGCTTTTGTAGTTGTGTTACGTAGAGGAATACACTTTTTAATAATAATAATAATAATAATAATATTAATAATAATAATAATAATAATAATAATAATAATAATAATAATAATAATAATAATAATAATAATAATAATAATAATAATAATAATAATAATAATAATAATAATAATACATTTGTCAAATGTATTTGAGATATGTAGGATAAAAATTAAAAAGTGGGTTTCGGGTCCTGGACTTGGTCACCTGCTGTGGCCTATGTGGTGCTTGTGCGACGCTGAGTGTACATATAACTGGTGGCTAATGCTATACTGGCGTGCACGGGGTGTGCACATGTAACTATTGCTATACTTGTCCATCAGGATACACTGGCCTGGGCGCACAGCGGTGACCAGTCCAGCCAGTACCTTCCACCCACAATAGGACAAAGTGCGCTTCTCCGTATTTATAGGACTATTCTGCACAGCCACAGTTTGTTATGGTTTCGCATATTTTTCTCTTTTTTTCCTCAAACGGCCATTAGCAACATATTTCGTGCTCTTGACTGGACATGCATATAAGCATGTGTTGTGACCTATATAAGCATGTTGTTATTGTTGTTTTCCCATTTGTATATATATCATAAATATTCAGAGATTTATAATTTTCATAAGCAGCAATGCATTTCGGGAAATATTCATATGCAATCAAGGAAAAATGCGGAAGTAATGTAACTGCAGTTCCATGAGTGGCTTCTGCTGGCGGCCTAAAAAACCAAAAAGACGATTGAATCTGCATTGAAAACCATGTTAAAATGTCCAGCTTTAGTGCAGAAAAATAAATATGTTTTCGGGGGGAGTGGGGGGGTTTGAAACGTTAAAGTGTTTCTTGTAAACAAGGTGTGGTTGCTATGGTTACTTGTGAAAGTAAGTGTGTGTGGTTATAGTAAGCAAGGAATTGCGCACATATGGTAGAAAGATCCCGCTGATATGTCCGGTGTTCGAGTGTAGACGCGGCCAGTCGTGCTCTGAGGTCCTTGAGGGGATTTGAACCGGGGTCTCCCGCTCTGAAGTCCGTCACGGGTCCGCTAAACGTTGGAATAAACAGAAAAGCTGGCGATTTTGACGGAGTAACATATACTTGAGTTTCATTGTCAGTAATAATAATAAAAATAATATTAATCCTATAAATCTTATGATTATTTACTATTAAGTGCAGTTCCATGAGTGGCTTCTGTTGGCGGCCTAAAAAACCAAAAAGACGATTGAATGTGCATTGACAACCTCGTTAAAATGTCCAAGTTTAGTGCAGAAAATCCATCTATTTTCAGACTGTATTGAACAAATAAGTGGCGATTTTGCCTGTACCTTTAGGATTGAAATGAAGGCGGGATGTGCTAGTATTTAAATAGTTATGTATTTGTTAAGTTTGTAGCAGATGAGTTGAGTTTTTATGAAGCAATAAGGTCGTGGTTAATTAGGAGGTAGTATGGCCACACAGGTGAAAGTGTGAATTTGTATTGATGATTGGTGAGTGTGTTGTTTTTGAATGAGTTGCTGGGCATGAATTCTGAGGCATGAAGTGTTATTTTGAAGAGAGTATGTGTTGTTGTTGTGGTGATTAGCCTTAGAGAGGCTGTAATAGGTGTTATTTGGTGCGTTGCAACGTGTGTGTGTGTGTGTTGTAACGTATGAAGGAGCAGTTGTGGTTGAATGTTGTTGAGGGGATTCGAACTCGGATCTCCCGGTCGTTAGTCCGTGACGCTTCCGCTACACCATTGTATGGAACGGGGTCAAGGCAATTTCGGGTCAGTGGCTAATATATAGAGCACAGGTCCCGTGCACATTGCATTTTGTCAGTTTGTATCTGTATTTTGGACGAGAACGAGTGACAAAGTAGGTGAGTAAAATGTGAAGTCGCTCACTTGTTATGACTTATGTACGTGCTTGTGGCACGTTGTGTTGTAGCTGCTCCTACACTTGTCCATCGGGAGTCATTTACCAAGAGCATAATTTCCCGAGCAATGAATTGCGAGCGTAAGCGATGGTCCTGGCATGTGAGCTGAAGTGAGGAGAATGGCGTACCGAGGCGCTCAACAGTGACCTGCTCCGGCACTTGATAATATATGGTATATAATTTGGGATTCGGATGGCAACGAGTAAAAGACCATCTAATACTTCTTTTTTAGTTAGTTCATTTTTGTAATATTTTTTTAAGGCGAGGTTTGTTTTTCAACCTTCATAATGCTAATTAACTCAAGATATTTTTTTAAAAGCGACTATTGTGTAATTTATAGTTGTGCACTGCTGGATAGTGAAACGTACATGCTTGTGTATTCACAAGGAGCGCAACAATGATGGACAAAAGCATTAAAACAGCGGAAAATAATGGAAATATGCTGGATCAGTAAACACAGATAAAATGGAAAATGATTATTGTGATGAATGTACTTGAAGTTGCAGAGAGGATGAGGTGTTTTAACGTTATTTGACATTGCAGATCATCCCATAAGAAAACAACATTGCACAAGTATATTTTCTGTGTACTGTTGTGTCCAACACTTCCCAAACACACTCGTATCATAATACAACTTTATCAGTATTTCTTGTGTTTGTCATAAATGCAGATTATTGGTCTTCTTTTTCTCTTGGCTGTTTAAAAAGCAGATCTTAACAGATGACTAAAAACATTTTGTCAGGTATTGATGGACAAGATAAAGAGGCCCACGCTGGAGGAAGAGGAAGATGGTGATGTGTCTTTGGAACGATTCCTTCCATCATTTATTGAGTGGTATGTAAATGTGGACTTAATGCAAGAATCCCTCTCAGGTTGTTAACTGGAGCTCTATAAAGGGGACAGAAGTTACTGGAGGTGACAACAGAGTGTTCTGCTAATTTTCTCCCGGAGTGAAAACCCAAACACAAATGAATCAAAATGAATCACTATTCATTTATTACAAAATCATTTTAGGCAAGACCATAAACTTTCTTCTGTCCTGTGGTTGCCTCTCCAAACGAGCTCGGGAAACTTATGGAGTTCTGGGTGGGAACGTGCTTCCCAGACACTGGGATGTTGAAGTTGTGGAGAGCAGCATCCCAAAGTCATTTACCTGCTTCAATTAGTTTAAACTACCAGGAAACTACAAAGAATATTTGAGAGAGACGTGCTTGGTGCTGTTTGGACTGTTGATGCTGGTTTTTAAATGGTCTGAAGAGACTGCAGATGCCCTCAGTAGTCTTTAATGATTTTATTTTTGCTCTTGACTATTGAAAAGTATGTTTTTTTATTGTTCCCTACATGTAATTAGTTCTTTGGAAAAAACAAAGCACAACAAAACAATTTGCATACCAGACTCCACCTAGTTTTATCTGAGTATGGGGGTTACGTCCATGAAATGAATAACATTCACATTAAGCCATGTAAGCCTATTAAAAGTAATCATAAAAAAATGATCAAGAAAATAAAAGTAATCATGGTTTTTCAAATATTTTAGGGCATTGAACTAGACCCAGTCCAACACAGATCCAGTCCACTCAGTGTTGTCCTCCAGAACACTGCCAGAAGTGCTACACCTTGAGAAACCTGGATCTCTCTGCACCGTCAGGAAGGTGAGTTATCCTACATGATGCTTGATGTAATATTTTAGTGAAGTGTACGACATAAAGTTATGTGTAAAAGACAGTTGCCTCCATTGTAATTCTATGTTGTTTTTGTTTCTTTTTTGTATAAAGACATAAAGATGATCTGATTGTAACTTATCTCAGTATTATGTAAATACAACTTTTGGAAAAAACATATGTTTCTTTAAAAGAACAGAGGCTTAATGAAAGGTGGGAAATACTAAGTGTCTCAATATTTAATGGCTTGTAGTAAAAGTTCACCAAATTATGTTTCCATTTTAATATATATATATATATATATATATATATATATATATATATATATATATATATATATATATATATATATATATATATATATATATATGCAGTGAGATTATATGGACAACACAATTCAGTGAGTCACTTTATAAGTGACCTCTGCTGGCTTGTCTAGTTCATAAGTGTCCAAATTGGATCGTAGGCGTGTCTATTAAAGTCACAAAAAGTCCCCTTAGTGAGTTCTCAGTTTCAGCTGTTTTGTGACATTCACATGTTTCAGATCCTTAAACACATTTTCATTTCAGGCAAAGAGGACCTGACTGAATACAAAACAAGATTTTAAATGGTGATTTCAATTCAAATTCCCAAATACTTTTATGATGTCCTGAAGTGAAGTGATTAGTTGCTGTAGTTCCATCATCTCAGTGTCTTCAAAGATTGATTGTAGATGGTTGTCGCTGTGGGCAGGAAGGATCTTCTGCAGCGTTCTGTGTTGCAGTGAATGTGAAGAAGCCTCTGACTGAAGATGCTGTGTCTGAATCACTGTGTTGTAAAGAGGATGCTCAGGGTTGTCCATGATCTTCTTTGTTTTATGAAGTATCCTCCTTTGCATTCAGCTCCAGAGGCTCCAGAACAGAACCAGCCTTCTTTATCAGTCTGTTCATGTTATAGCGTGTAATAGTTTAAGAAAAGAACTTTAATAGGAAGTAAATAATGGCCATGGATTTGTCGTGTCTGCACGTGCTGCATATACATGTCTTCTCTTGTCAAAAAACAAACAGAAATACCTGCATAGATTTGCAAACCACTTCTTTTGGTGCGTGTGGAGCCTCTACGTTTTCACAGCACCGCACACTAATTAATTCAAAACAAGTAATTTGGTCAAGTGTCATTCTATGACCCCACCCCAGACACTTCCTTGTGACTCAGCTCTTTCTTCCCCACGACGGTCCGGTATATTGACCGCATGACTGCAGACACTACACCAATCCGTGTGTCAATCTCACGCTCCTTCTTTCCCTCACTCGTGAACGAGACCCCGAGATATTAAAGTCCTCCACTTGAGGCAGGATATCTTCACCTAGAGGGCACGCCACCCTTTTCAGGTTGAAAACCATGGCTACGGATTTGAAGGTGCTGATTCTCAAACCAGCCGCTTCGCAATCTGTTGCAAACCGTCACAGCACATGCTGAAGGTCAAATTTACCATTATTTATAATTAATTATTTTATGTTACCTGACATATAAAGAAGCAGGGGAAATTGCAGTCTACATGAAATGCACAAGTGTTCTTTGAAATTTGGGACATTTTTCTGATTTCATAATTTGAAAGTCGGTAATGATGAAGAAGTGATTTTTGAACATGATAATACATCTTCCAACAGAGAGCTCAAACATTTCTTCAGGAAACAAACAACTTTGATCTACCATCTCACAAATGCGCTTCTGGAAGAATGGTCAAAAATTCTCATAAACACACTCCTAAACCTTGTGGACAGTCTTCCCAGAAGAGTTGAAGCTGTTATAGCTGCAAAGGGTGAACCGACATCAGGTGAGCCAATACCTTTGGCCATAAAGTGTATGTGTGTGGTGTGTGTGTGGTGCGTGTGTGTGTGTTTGTGCACAGTCATGTTGGAAGAGGAAGGGTCCAGCTCCAAACTGTTCCAACAAAGTTGGGAACATGGACATGTCCCAAGTGTCTTGCTATGCTGAACCATTCAGAGTTCCTTTCACTGGGACTAAGGGTCCAAGCCCAGCTCCTGAAAACCAACCCCACACCAAACCAGTCTGCATGCCCAGGTGCTTCATTTCATACAGCTGTGGCCACGGAAGTGATTGGAACACCTGATTCCACTTATGTGGACGGGTCAGCGAATACTTTTGGCAATATAGTGTATGTATGTATGCAATACTGCTTAAGTGTCATAACAAGAAAATATTAGGTGGTTAAATAAAATATCCGGATGAACATAAACTAGAAGTGATTTTATTACGTTTGGCTAATTACAGACAATCTTTATAATCTTTATATGGGTAGCAACACAAACCAATCAGAATATAATGCGTAAAGTCGCACGCTGTGACGCCACAACCGTTTAACCTATGAAACGATACAATACAGTTTATACCAGAGACTAAAAGGTTTGTTTGCTCAGTTAATGTTCAGTTGGTGTCTTTTTTTCTTTATAATCTCTGACAAAATGTAATTACATCATGACTGTTGGCATTTCTTTCCCTGCTATAAGGTTGCTGCTCACGTTGTCCCTTATTGTAAAGAACAGCTTTTCGATCAAATCAGTGTTACAAATGAATAAAAACTGAGAATAATCAAAAGATTATTGCTCCACGGATACGAACTGTCCATGCCAAAAAACAGTATCAGGTTTCTATCAAGCTGCTTATAAATGTGCTTGACCGTGACACTGTAACCGCTGACAGTATGAAATGCTGCCACAAGAGGGAGCTAGATACACATGTTGAAAACCTTGATCAACCTCAGTTAAACTAAACCCAGCGGCCCTTAAAAAATCCTTATGCATACTTTACACATGCTGTAATAACAATAAACGTTATTGGGGAGAAATTAGACATCTTACTAAAGCTGTTATGCTTGTTTATGAACGTAAAAATATATATAAAAAAAAAAAAAAAACAAAATGAAGCAGAAAAATAGATGTAAAATAAATCAAAATACAAAATAAAGAAGGAAAATTTAAATTGGAAAGAAATAAAAAGAAAATTATATTAGGACCATTGATAAATATATGAAGTAGCACATTGAACAAATATTAACATGCAATAATAAATGCTTTCTTTTCTTTATTTTGTCTACTTCGAATGATCAAATCAAACTTCATAAAGTTCGCTTTGGTCTTTATTATTAGTTAGGATTAGAGATTTACTATATTATTATAATATGTATTGTTTTTTCTTGCCTTTTTTTCAAAAAAGGCAGCAACAAAGTCCTCTAATGCAACTCTAGCTCTTTTAGATATATCAAGTGAAGCGAAAAACACTGACTTCAGGCATTACAAATATAAAAAGTTAAGATAAATCATTTATTATTTGAATGGAAATAGCAAAATTAGAATGCATGCACTGAAAACAACATAAATACAGTAGGATCAGCATAAAAAAAATCAATTATTACAAAAAGAAACTGAGGATTAAAGAAACCCAGGGAACCTCTAAAGTAAATGCTCCATCGGATCTTATGTCATGTCAAAAATAGACAATGCATACTTTTGATCACACTGTGCTTTCAGCAAAAACAAAGCAAAGAAACCACATATACATATCACTTGGACAAATAATTTGGTCAACAAAAACAGCAACATATAACGCAAAGAGGCAAAAAAATATATATGCATTTAGCAGACTGAACTATTCTGATTAAGGAGTATCACACATAATATAAAAGCAGCTTAAGTAATCATGGTGGAAAAGTTATTTAAACCAAAGTATTTAAGTAGTGGTAATAAATGCCATGCTTGGAAGGCTAATGAGAAAAAAGCAGCATAATAATCAGTCGGTTTTGATGACTGACGAATAAATGTACCATAGATTTGTCTGCTGGATATCTCAGTAAAGTATACAGACAACTCTAAGTCTCAAAAATATACATAGTATGCACTTAAAAAATATTATACATAAGAAATATAATTAAAAAAGGTACAAATATAGCACTTGACTTGATAATGAATCTTAACTCTCAGAGGTACTTCATAACTTTAAAACAAAATGTCCAATAATTACAATTTTGTGGCTTTCATGCGTATCTAATTCATATGAGAAAATAAAAATGTTTCTTTTTAAGAGCTGTTTTTGTGTGAAAATGTGCGGTGATACTCTTATAAACCCAACACCTTAGATAGAAGACAGTAATAATAATCAAGAAGAAAGTAAATCAATACTCACACATGTTTGAGAGTCTAATTCTACTTGTTTAGAATATTTTCTGAGGATATGTTTGTGAATATTATGAAACAATAGCACCTTGGAGCTGCAATTGAAGCCCACAGTAAATAGATGTGTACATAGACGCACCCACAACAGGCACTTGTTTTAGACAATATCATATGATGCATGCATGTTCAAGCACACAGTTTAGACCTGAGAATGCCACAGTATTAAAACATGAAAATAAACAGTGATGAAAATAAAAACTAAGTAAAAAATATCCTTAATACCTACCATAAAAAAACAGGCGTTTCGTTAAAAATGTGTTAAAAACCATAAAAAAATGACTGAATACCTAAACTTGAGCTCTAAACTTGAGCTGTGTGTGTGTGTGTGTGTGTGTGTGTTTGTTTGTGTGTGTGTATATATATATATACACACACACACACACACGAACACAGTTTTTTCCCTATGGCTTCTACATTATGTATATATATATATAAATATTTTCAAAAGGTTGGTTGGAAAGAGTAGCAAAGCGCCAAAAAAATACCCCTGATATGTGTAAATATTTTTCTCGCATGAACGTTAAAACTCAGGCAATATTGTAAAGTACACTTCAGCTTATCCAAAGGGAGGGTGGCACCTCAGCACATCTCCGATATCCTTAAACTAATTACTCCTGCGGTATTGAGCTGGAAATTGCATGAAAATGTGAGTTTTTATTCTGTACATGTCCACAGTTTTCAGAGATCAACATAACATCAACATAAACGTAACTCTGCGTATTGCATGTAACATTACAAAGTTATCTGGAGGGTTTGTCTCAGTAAGACAGAAAATCTTCAATACAGACAAGATCAAAATCTACTTATATATAAATAAAAAGTCCAAGATAAAAAAAAAAAAAAAAGGCATGGAGAATCGATCCGCTTAAGTCCCAAAAACGTGTCAGGTTGAGGGTGCACATAGTGTTTTTTGTTCCCTGTTGTTTATTATTCCAGTGTGGAGCATGTGAATGTGGCTGCCTACTAAAATAATGACATCACTGCACATTTTTTGTTTGTTTGATGAACCAGGTCATCACCGGTTCATCAGCACCCCACAGCACTTTTCTGGTATGGGAAAAAAAAACACTATATAGACACTCTGTTACATCCTATCCTATCACCCCTTTGTTACACCATGAACTGGGTGTATCCTTCAGCACCTGTGACGATCACATCCATCCAGATCCTCATGGCCTCAGGAGAGGGAGCGACCATGTAGTAGACTCTGTCGTGCGTCTTCACACTGAAGGTTAGGGAGGGGTTTGGACTCTAAAGGAGAACAAGGAAAAAGAGGAGATAGGTGGAGAGATAAGTGGTAATGTTTAGTAATAAAAAGTAGGGAATTAAAAAAAAGAGAGGAAAGAAAACGATGCATTCACCAATGAGGATGTGACGTGGATTGTTTGACTATTGCACGTGTTATACGCATGCACTACAAGCATCGAAGCGCTTACCTTATGTGCACTCTTCAAATGATCGTAATACACTTCTTCAATAGCTTGGAAGTAAATCACTCCTTTCAACTTGGCTTCATGTTTGTCTGTAGAAGATGTAATGCAAATATATCATGTTTTTCAACGTTTTAAATGCATGCAACTGAAAGGAAGTACGTGTGTTCTAGTACGCGTTCTTTTCTTTTGCATTTTTGATCGTGCAGCTCGTGCGCGGAGGCGTATACTTGTGTCCTTCCTACCTGCGTAGTAGGAGAGTGTTCGTCGATTGCGGTCAAAGACAAACCAGCGTTTCTTCCAGGTTTTGATCTTGCCTCCCATTTTGACCAGATATCCTCGGCAGGTCTTTTCAGAGATGGACAAGTGGAAGCACGTGTCTGTGCTGTGGCCCGCTGACTCAATGTGAGCCCGCAAGTCAAAATCGTCCTTTCTCACTGGCAGGTATCGAGTTAGTGGCCGCGACTGGAGGGAGAGGAGTGGAGCGCTTAATACCAAAAAAGGAATTGTTCAAACTCTTGACTTTCTTTGATTTTTTTAGTTGTTTTTTTTTTTTTTGTTACTTAATGTAAATCACATAAATCACACAAATGTGCATGAAACGCTTGGAGGTATTTAAGTGTATGAGTCTTATTCGGCTGCAAGATGTTGATGGTCCAGAGAAAAGAAGTGAATATAATAGATGAAGCTTTCAATGCAACCTTTTAGCTGAGATGTGACTGGAACCTCACAGAAAGAGGAAAATCTGCCTTAAACTCACAAAGAAATAAGGTAATATCAACAGATATAAGCTGCACACAATAACAACTGTGCTCGGACACCAATTGCATATCCAAAGACAACACAAGCGTTTCAACTGCAGGGACAGAGGATGTTTAGAGAGTCCTTCTTCTGACTTGTGTGCTGAATATTTCTGATTGGTAAAGATTGTTCATATGATGTGTCGCTTTTTCACCAGAAGCACTCAAGTTAAAAGTAATGTTAATAAAACAATTAAAGCGAACAAACCGCAACTCTCTCCTCACCTGTGCTCTTTGTTTTTCTCGCAGTTTTACCTCCCGGTCGATGAGTTTCTGCCGTCTGCTCGTTTCCTCCTGTAGCCTTTTCTCCAATTCTTCCCTTCTTTTCCTCTCGTCTTCCAAGGCCTGTTTCCGCATTTCCATTTCTCGCTCCTGAAGAACAATGCAACTTGTCATGAAGTTAAAAAACAAACAAACAAACAAACAAACAGTGGAAATAAGCAGTGTTGAAGAGAATGTTTTCTATGTTAACTGATGCAGTTCACAGGATTGCAAACCTTGTGCTCCAGGAGGCGGTGTTTCTCGGCCTGCGCCTCTTTCAGCAAGCGCTCCATCTCCTCCAGCTTGACCATATTTGATGTACTGGCACTGCAGCAACAAATAAGACACGCATCAGAAAGAACATGCAAACAATTTTGTCTGCACAGCAGCCACTTAGAAGACAGTCACGAGTAAACCACCGCCACTTCAGTGCGGCTTACGCTGAAGCTGAACGACTGTAGACCAAATCAAAAGAAACCTGCTACATCAGCAGGAGCGTGGCGGGTTAAACCACTTACAAGCTCCTCATCTGTTTTTTCTTCTCACATTATACTTCGTTTGCAGTACCGAGTCAATTAGACCCTCTTTCAGCACTTGTTTAATTATAATGCACTGCACAAAGAGTTGTGGCTTGAGAAAAGAATTTTACTTATTCAACAAGAATTTCAACCAGAATTTTGCTCAGTATTTTGATCCAAAAGCTAAACTCTCCTGAGAAGTCTCCTTCGAAGGCAACGCACTGCCCAGGACTCCACAGTGACAATGTTTTTGTTTGTCTCACATGTAAAGTTGTTTCATTACATGACTGATTAGGTTTAACAGACTTAATGAGGGATGTGCTTTGATTTGTAGCTACATTTTTAAACACATTTTTAGAGTCATCATCAGAAGTGAACCTCGTGATAATCAGTGGCTTTGGTCCATTTCCACAAGAAAGAAGAAGAACAAGAAACAAAAGTCGTACCGAGGAGGGTCAAGCTTTTAATGTTCTGTTCCAGTATGTAAATCAGACTTCCGGTGGGCTTAGCAGGGTCGTTTCACCGGTAACGGTGGGTTCTTTACTTTCGATATATTCCATTTTATTTCAGATTTCCCGCTGAGTCAAAGCAATGTCTTACTAAGGACACCTGAGCAAGATTGAGTGTATGTGTCCGTGTGTGTGCGTAAATGTGTGCTAATGAATGGGTAAAGAAAGACGGGGTGCCCAAAGAAATGCTGAGACTGGACTATCTTCAGTTCTCTGTCTCTGTAGGTCTTCCTCCTTCTGTGCGGCTTCAGCATCAAGCTTCAGGTTTAGACCACAAGTCCTTGTCTAGCCTCGAGTTTCTCAGACTGCAGATGGTCTACAGATGACATACATTCTTGACGGACATCAAAGTGAAGGCATTTGTGAAAAATGTGTCTGTGTGAGGCTTTGTAATGGTAAAACACCCCCGCTCTTCAATTTTCTCTAATTTCTCACTCAGTTCTGCTTTTCTTGCCTCTGAAACACACACACACACACACAAACACACACACACACACACACACACACACACACACACACACACACACACACACACACACACACACACACACACACACACACACACAATTGTGTTTCCATCGCTTCTGAGGACATCACGCAATTTTATATACATTTTTGGAAGCTTTAACAAAACCTCAGCAACCAAAACCTATATAAAACCGACAACTTGGCTCAGAAGACTTGCTTCAAAACCCCAAAACAGATTTACAAATGAACAGATTTGTGTCCCCATAACGTGAGTAAAACAAGCACACAGTTCCTTCTAATCTGGTGCCAGAAGGAACTGGATACCCGATGTTGATGTCATAACATTGCTAAGAGGAATGGTACACGTTAGGCTCAAATGCACAAACGAGGGAAAAATGGGAAAAAAAGGAACGAGGGAAAAAAGAAATGGGTTTTAGGATGTGAAATATAAAGAGAAAAGGTTACAGGAAAATAGATTACACAGATCATTTTATCTCCAGTCTGATATTAAATCAGCTCAACAGCTCTCACTTATTATTCCACCTTAGAAAGTTAAATGCCACACTTTCCAGTTTTGCACGTTTATGGTAAAATGTAAATATAAATGTGTTTTTTTTTTAAAAGTGTATCACCATGCCTAAAAAATGTAACATAAATAGAAAGACATTTATATTTAATTTAAAACAAGCATCTTTATTTATAGCATTATGGTCACATCAACATTTACTGCTTCTTTTATTCTTTAGTTTCGTTTGTGCCAATTTCTTACCTTAATCGATGAGATTGAATTGCACTCATAGTCTTTTATATCTAACTCCTCAAAATCGATGATCTACGAACAGCTTTGTTTGTTTTGCACCAGTGCAACATTTCCAAAAACAAAATGCATCACAAACAAGATGAAAAAAGCTCTATCACGAAACCACAGGTCCACATTCCTCATCATGTCTTCCGATCAAATCCAACCTGGTACAACACAATTCAGCAGGAACCCAAGTGAGGAAGTAAAAACTACAACGCCGAGAGCTCCCTCTGCAAGCGATTTCAAATATGCTGAAACAAGAACATACCATTCACAAGAACCAAGACGAGGGGAGGAAAAAAAAAAAGATGCAACTGCTGCAAGGAAGAGAAACGAGCAAGCACACATGGTTTAGGTCCAGATGGGGGCTCAACCCCCAAATGGACCTCTACACTCATGCTGATTCATTTAGTTCATCTAAACCTGTGGGGGTTGACACACACACACACACACAGACACACACACACACACACACACACACACACACACACACACACACACACACACACACACACACACACACACACACACACACACACACACACACACCTTTTATGTTTTCTGTCTTCTGTAACTTGATCCCTGGAGCACTAATCAACAGTCCGCTCAGTTCACGTAACACACACTTATACATATTCCGTTCAACAAGGAGGGAGCGTGAAAGGCGGGAAACCTCGCCACACACTTTTCACATTAACTGACTTCCTACTTTTTCTTGGTTTATATCTCCAATCCCAAAGCAAAGTGTTTCATGCTTTGAGCACAGCCGTAAACTGACATCTCTCAGTTTAAGTTGTCCGTGTTTTGTCTATTTCTTGCAAATGTTCAGCCTTCCTGTCACTCTCGCTTATAAGTACTGTAAAGGAAAAATAACTACATGGATAGTTACGTAACAGAGATGTGCACGCACCGATGGCAGGCTTCCACGTACACACAACGATGACACACGCCAGCAACACTGACCTGGAGACATTGTCAGGTGAGCAAGCAGAGATGCTGGTTTCAATGGAGTCACTGCTATCCACACTCATGGTGTCAAAAGCCTGGTTGTCACGGTACCCAAAGGTGTCAAGGTAGACGTTAGTCTGGGAAGCTGCTCGGGAGCCTGGCTGACCTAAAAACAAACACACAGACATAGACACACACACACACACACACACACACACACACACACACACACACACACACACACACACACACACACACACACACACACACACACAAAACGTTTTAGTACCTGTAACAGCACTGGTTCTTCTAATGAGAGGTCCATCTGTGGGTCGTACCTGTCTCTGAGACCCCTTCAGGGACGGTTTCCCCAGAAGGCTTCATATTTTGATCACAATGCCCCGCCACTGTGACACGTGTTCTCACACCGCACCAAGAAAAATCCAAGGACACCTCAGTGCTACAGTCACTTAAGACCAGCAGAAGCAAGAAAAGGCTCACAAATGTAAACCATATAAGTCCTAACAGTACGTTGAAGCTGCCCAAATATGTCTGGAGAGAAAACGAGATATTCTCAGACAGGGAGATGACGGCAAAAATGACTGTGTAGAAACTGCGACGAGAGACTAACTCAGCCACAGGGTACAGGAAGAGGCACACACACATGCTCTGATAACATCAGACCCATACAGGAGACCCACCCATCAGATGAGACACATCAAGGGACCAAAGGGACCGAGGGAGAAGATACACGTGCCATTTCCCATAAATAAATAAATAAGTAAATGGCTAAATGAAGAACTGAGGATCAGCTCCCCGATTGAATACTTACATTCCTTCACTATCTTAACCCACAGATAAACAACTGAGCAACAGCGTAATTTCCTAAAGCACAATGAGGTAACCTCCCACAAAGAAAACCTCTCACATGGATACTATGTCCTTATAAGGTGTATTTTTGGTTACAACAATAAAAAAAAAACTTGTCTGGTGAATGAAGGGCTGACTTTGTCCTCTGTTGTTTGCTCACACAAAGGTACATTTTACAAATGAGACGCACTCAAGTGTGGGAATCGTCCACAGCATGCCTAAATTCGTGACTCCCTACTCATCTCGTGTGGTGATTTTTGTGTAGACACCCATCCTAAAAATGACCAAAAGTTCCAATCCAATAATATATTGCCTACCTGAAAAAATCTGGAAGCAGCAACTGGCTTTAAAAGATTATCAGCTCTATTCAAACAGCCAAAAACAAAAAATGATGGACTCGATGCTGGACTCGAGGTTGGGTTTAATTTCCACAAGGTGTTTTCTTGTGCCTTCTTGTCTTAGTGCATGTGCACCCCCCTTTTTTAAAATGAATATGCTTTATGACTAAGTTCATTTTCACGTGGCTGTGTACCTTTATGCAGTCGTCGAGATTCACTTTCCTTGTTGGACAAGGAGAGGATCCTTGGAAGAATACTGCCACAACTTGTACTCTGTACCAGCGGCTGATGGGACTGCAAAGGACCAAAACATTTTTACTTCAATTACCTCATAAAGCAACTGAACATAAAGGTTATGAACACACGTATAGACCAAATTACAGGCTCACGTTATATTACTGGTATTGATTTATACCACTTGTGTCTGTTTAACATTCTTCTCTGCATCTGCGTATACCTTGCTTGGGAAGCTGCGTCCAAGCGTTGCGCACGTAAACTGAGGGTTCAAGGTGGGAAGAGTTCTCTTCCTCGGTAAAGTATCGCTTAGGTGGGACCCGCCTTCTCTCTCAGACCGCCGCTTCTCCTCCAGCAAACGGAAATGCTGATTTAAAACACAAAAAAAGAAAATGTTGTATATGGTTTCTCATTATTCATGACGTGATTAAAACTTACAGCAAACTGAATTATTTCTCCTTTGAAAAGTATAATGACATTTAAAAAAGTTCTCGTTTTGGTGCCATCTGGTGGTGGCTTTTTTTAACTCAACCGATCATCCACACAAATCCATGAGAGTCAGCGCAACAGCTACCAGCTATTAAATCATCCATCCATCCATCCATTATCCGTACCCGCTTAATCCGTTTCCGGGTCACGGGGGTCTGTCGGAGCCTATCCCGACGCATATCAGGCGAAAGGCAGGGGTACACCCTGGACAGGTCGCCAGTCTATCCAGGGCCACATACAAACAACCAATCACACTCACATTCACACCTAGGGAGAATTTAGAAAGATCAATTAACCTACTCTGCATGTTTTTGGACTGTGGGAGGAAGCCGGAGTACCCGGAGGAAACCCACGCAAGCACGGGGAGAACATGCAAACTCCACACAGAAAGACCCACCGGGCCAGGAATTGAACCGGGAACCTTCTTGCTGTGAGGCAACAGTGCTAACCACTAAGCCACCGTGCTGCCCTGCTATTAAATCAATATAAATTAAAATGATTACATAAAATATGATGTGAATATGTTTGCTACATATGAAGTGCTTGTCGGTTGCTGATGTAGGGTGTAAACAAGCACGCGCACGTTACCTGCCTGTGTCGTTGATGTTTTTTGGCAGGGAGGGGAGGTGGGGGGGAGTCGGGGAGAGGGGAGGGGTCTCGATATGTCACCATGTTCTCTGGCCAGTGCACAGAGGGCGTTTTGGGAAGAGGGCGAGAATTTTTATGGGAGGAGGAAGAAGAGGAGGAAGAGGTGGAGTGACAGTCGGCCGGAGAAGAAGAATGATAAAGCTTTAAAAAAAGAAAGAAAGGCTGTGAGAAAACTAAAATAGTTCAAAAGATGAAGGCACTGCAGAAGAAGTATGGGGGGGGGGTATTCTGGTACTCTGATCATGTGACTTTGTGAGCTAAACTACAGGTGAAAAAACAAACAAAAGAACAAACTTTATACCACCACACAAACCTCATCCTCTGTTGATTTGGGGGTGTCCTCGTCAGGGGAAGGGTTTACCTTGGCCAGAGAGGGGGCAGGGGCAGGGGCAGGGGCAGGGGCAGCCTCCTGCCCAAGCTGTGAGTAAAGCTCATTGATTTCATGGACTGTGACATAGCCCTGGAGGGTATCAGGAGGAGAAACGAGGGAGAGAAAGTGAGGGTGCATTAAGCATGAGGTGAGTCAGGCAAATTAAAATGTCACACATGACAATTAGTTGTTAGAATGATGCAGAGTGTGATTGCAATCAATTATTTACACACAGAACTGTTAAGATACACAAGAAATTCTGTCAAGATCAAGTCAGTATTATTTTACCGTGTGAGTTTAACTGCACTCATAATTAATCAACTCCAAGTATCTTTTTGAATTACAGGGACTGGTGATTACAAGAACAAACCGAAGGAGGCAAGCAGGCAAATGAAGTGAAAGAGGGAAATATGGCCTTCACTGGAAATACGTGTCTGCACCATGCAGAAAACACAGAGTCAAACCAGACAAAAATACCTCTGCATTCTTGAGAAAAATAGAGGAAAGGAGGAACTGATACACATCCGCCAAAGAGGCAGTGTCCTAACAAGCAGACGAGGAATTCCAACTGGTTAAATCTCAAGGATTCTCCCTACTTAATAACTCTACAGGGATTCACAGAAGAAATTTTTTCTCATCTTGTCCACAAGCCGTCAATTAAACCTACCTCCCTTAGAGAGAAGCTTCGGCCACCAGTGAGGTCTGCATACTTTCTTTCTAACAAGGCAAGGTTCTCCTTCTCCTAACATCCAGAAAACAACACAACGGGAATTAAAAAACAATATAAAAACAAAGCGAGTGTTTTTGTTATTTTTTTTCCCTGTTTGTACACAGAGGTGTCATGCATACACATGAAAACATGGACATCTTCATACTCTTTGCAGCATTGATTCAAGGTTGCTCCTCTCCTTCAGGAAGCTCTCCTTCTCCTGTTGAGCCTGCTGGGTAATCTGCACGGCCTGCTTCTTAAGAGTTAACAGTCGCTCCTGAATGAGCAGTTACGGAAAAAAAAAGCACGAGTTATTTCATTTATAGAGTGCAACAATCCTGCTTCTGTCACAAAATCATTGGATTAATAAGTTAAAACAATTAAACAAAAACACTCCTGCCTTAGTTTTTTTCTGTCATTGTAATATTCAAAGTAAATGTTCAACATTATATTGAAGTGTATAAAGTTTCTGCTCATAACAGCACAGAAAGCGAGCTCCTACTTTGCGAGTGACGGTGCTGCGCTGGTAGTCTGCAATTTCCCTGAGAAGCTCCTGAGTGTGGTTCTCCTTCTCCTCGTCCTGCCTACTCTCCTTTTCCAGCTGTTGAAACTCCAGGTCCTCAAACCGCTTGGTCTCTGCCTCCAGCACTTCACAATCCTGATACACACAGTGAAAAATACATAATGTAAAGTAAAAATCAGCAAGACAAAGAAGTGCACTTTTAATCTGTTTCATTCTGAACTGGACTGTCACCAGCTTTTCCAAAATATTAACCGCATTCTTCTTTAGTTTGAAAGATTCATGTGTTTAGACTTGTTGACTTCTTGCAAGACTCACTTTTGCACAACATTCAGATTATGGGAATTCATTGTTACATCAACGATTGGAAAGGACCCTACCGTCTCCATGTTTTATATAAGGTGAGGTATATTGTCCCTTGAGGCAGAGTTTTATGTTGGTCTCAGATGTCCACAAATGTCCACGTGATTGTTGTCTGCAGGACTAGAAATGGACTGTGGCTTTGTCTTCGGAGCCTCCCAGTGGTTCCATTGTTAACAGACTGATCGACATTGGCATTAATGAATGTGAGAGAAAATTTCAGTTTCTCAGAAGTCATCCGCTCGTTTGTGACCTTGCAGATTATATGAAACATTTAGCAGTTTTTACTGATTGTATTTAGTCGACCACCCCAGGAAATGGCAACAATCAACCAGAGTCCTCTTCCCGTTCACACCACCAGTCTGACTGATGTGGATTGGTTTCAAACTCTTTTTACCACCTTCTACAGTCTGGTGATCTTGAACTACTGTTTTTAACTTCAGAAGAGTTTCCTTCAGAATAATTGCTACCCAAACAGCCCATTCAAACCTTTAATTAAAGTATTTGTAAGATATGCCTTACTTTGTTTCTTTTTGTAAAAAAAAAAATAAAATAAAAATGTGTAAAAATATTTAAAAGAAAATACTGAAAGAGTTCATAAATCTTAACTAATGTAATTAATTAAAATTAAAATTAAGTGATAAATTAAAGGAACTACACACTGATTCGTTTCCTCCTAGTAAATTGATGTAAAATTATATTAATGATATTAATTTAAAACATTTCTGAGGTGAATCTACTTTGATATATCCAAAATTATGCAAACGATATGCAAATAAACCAAAGAAATAAACACATCTCTGATTTTTCATGAACATCCAACAGTCATGCAGACACTGATGGACACCCACTGCTTGACTCACCTTGCAATGTTTTACATAACATAAATCACATCTTATAAAATCACAGATTGTCCTGTATAAGTTACAAAAGGTGAAGCCTTAAACTTTGTTAAAATTCCAGCATTCCCATGTAAGTACCGATCAGATATTATACCGTAGCCATTAAGACGTGACTCAATACCTCTAATAAACTCAATAACGTGTAAACACAGAAAACAACAGAAGTGGGAAAATAAAGAGGCAGAGTATGAAAATAAGGGGAAGACTGAAGGTTGCCGTGGGGAAGGGTGGAGGGAATGTTAGTTAGGTAAATAACATGCATTTTCACATGTGACTTCAAGAATGCAACCATCATGAATTTTGTCCACATGAGGGCTTTGTGCTAGTACATTTGTACATTTGTACATTTGTATTTTTTGCAACTGTTACATTTCCTAGTTATGTTAAATATTTCCTGCAAGTGATGTATGTTTTCCTATTGTTTTGGCTTAAACAAGAAAGTATAAATTTCCCGGTGAGTGTGTGTATTTGTGTGCTTGTGTGTGTGTGTGTGTGTGTGTGTGTGTGTGTGTGTGTGTGTGTGTGTGTGTGTGTACTGACCCTGGCTAGCTGCTCCTGGAGGGGCTCCTTGGTGGCTTCAGGGCAGCTGTCCAGCTGGGAGCGCTGCTCACACACAATCTGAGCCAACCTCTCTACCCTGTCCCTTTCTGCCTGCAGCAAATCACACGCCTTACACACACACACGTACATACACACAGATGTACACACATTCCCATGTACACATTTGTTTATGTGTACGTATAAATGCATAGACAACCACGCACGCACACAGGACAGAGAGAGGATGGCTGAGTTAGTGAGGACTGAGGAGTCACAGTTAGTTGCTATGGTGACCAGGTCAGTAAGGCTAGCCTTGAGGGAGGGGAAGGAAGGCTGCAGGAAAACAAAAAAAATCTGGCAGAGCAATGGAAATCTGGTTACAGGAATTGAGGAGGTGGTATATGGAGATGGTATTGACTGTATAATTAATGTTGTATCCTGCCTTTTTCAGTTTGTTTGAATGGAAATGATTGAAGGAATGGGTGGAAATGAAGGAGGAGGAGGGAATATGGAATGGCGCACCAGAGGATTAACTATCCAATTAATGGTCCATCCTAATAACACCACAACATACACAGGCACCCAAAATCTGTGCAAGCACTCAACTTCTAAACTGCAATTTTGAATGCTCAGAGTAACACTTATCTCATCCGCTCGTCTGTCTTTCCCTTTCTTTTTTAGTTTTATCATCAGCATTATACGCTTGCTGCGGCTGCATGGAAAAGTCAGATTCGGGCCAGGACGCAATCCAACAAAGGAAAATATCTGAGAGTCAAAGTATATGTACCTTATATCTATGTGTGTATACACACTTTCAAATAAATTGATTCCCACTTCCCACTTCATCCTTTTTACCATATTGCAGTATAAACATGGAACAACACACACTCTTGTGTGCATACATCTGCGCTTGTCTTGGAGTACGGTGTGTCAGATAGGAATACTTGGCGACTGGTGCACTCTGGACAGTATTAGCAGATATATATTTGGACCAGAGAGAGCATGAGATGGATTAACACCTTCTGGCAAGTCACATGACCCCTGTATGTATGAGAGGCTGCCTTGGCTGCCTTTAAATTTTCAATAACATCTGCCATTTGTAAAATTCTGTTAAACGTTGCATGTTCAAAGGTGGGTTTTGAAACACCCACAAACGTGTTTCCATCGCTTAAGTTTGTAATCTTTGGACAACTGCTTATATCACTTGCTGATAAGAGAACTTCAAATGATTTGCAGAAGATGGATCGTGTGTAAGACCACTATCTGTCTGCAATATCTCCATTCTCTTCTCTTATTACAAATAAAAAATGTTGATTAAATACCTTTTCTTTTTCCTGCTTGGACTTGGTCTCCAGGTCCTCCATCTTGTTGTGAAGTGCTTCCAAAGCGTCTTTTTCCCGCTGCAGAGCAGCTCCTTCTGACTCTTGCTCAGCTTCAACCAGCGCTTGCTCCACTTCCGCCTTTAGGAAATGAGCAACGTCAAGGATCTTTTCCAGCCTCATTCACGTTTCAATAAAATGTAAAATACATTAATATGCAGATTTTCCTCAGAAGAAAAGTTTTACTTTTTCTCAAAACAGACTTAGATGTGACAATAAACTATTTGAACGGTTAGGATAGATTTTCCCAAGCATCCTGTCCTCCCTCTTCACCTCTCGGGCGGATTCCTCCATTTGGTTGTCCAGCTCTTTGATTTTCTGCTCCAGCTCCTCCATGTTGTTCAGCACCTGAATCCTCTCCTCCTCTACACGTCTCACGTCCTCTTCTGAAGGAATCAAGTCTTGTCCTCTGCTTAGGAATCCATCCTCTGAAGCCTGCTGACAAAAATCATCAATATAGTCATTATTTAATCACCAAAAATGCAAAGTTTAAGGTGCAAATGTACATGCTGCAGCATTGGGGATTCATGATGATTATCAGTGGACATTAAAAATTAAAATACAAGAATCCTACACATCCTACACCTTTACTTGTACGTTGCTGGATATGTGAAAAGATGAGAATCATGGGGAGGCACAACCACTCAGACACTCACAAATGCAAGCACCAGCTGTCACTTCTAAATGGTAACACATGGCCTACTCTGATCTAATAAATGAGCTGTAAATATCCTCCATCTGTGCATGTGGAGGCTATATCAATACTTTCCATGCATTACACTTGCATTTTCCAAAAAGACTGAAAAGCAAAAGACACTTCCCACATTAATCCTCTGTGATGAAGCACAAGGTGCTACTCTCGTCTCATTCTTTCATACGGTAGATGATATCACATTGATCAACTAAAAAGTGATCAATGCAAGAGAGTAATATGAAGACTGACTGAGATAAAGTCACCCACAATACTGCTGAGCCACATGATACAAAGTCTATTTGAGACAATAAGAAGATAAATTGAACTTTGTTTGGTGTGTCATACCTCATTTAACGTCTGTGCACGTGGAGAGGGTGATGGAGCGTAGCTTCGCAGACTAACAGCGGGTGACTCAGCCCTGCTGTGTCCGCTGGTGCGCCTCCGCCGTACCTGTAGATCCTCATCATAGAAACCATTCTCTGATCTATGAGGGGCCATGTGACCATTCCCCGCTGTTCCATTGACAACAGAGGAGTCTGAAAACACTGATGGCATGTCATCATCATCATCATCATCATCGTCGTCGTCGTCATTCACTTGGAGCTTCTCCAGTTCCTGGTTGATCTTCTGAAGGTCTGCAACAGCTGAAGTAGACCTCGGAGCGGCTCCACCTCCGTCCCTATCAGCCCGGCCGAGCTCAGAGCAAAGAGACAAGATGGTTTCTAGCCGCTGCCTCTCCTGAGATGAGCACAAAAACATAGACATGGCTGTGGGTGAGTTATAATAAATGCAAAGAAGTGGGGTTAAACTAATACATTTACCCGTGGAAGCATTGTAGAAGCCAGTAACTCCAGGTAAAACCTCCAAAAAAGGGTATTTACTTTGTACTAAATAGCATTCCTTTCTGTATATCTTTAAAAACCAACGGCTAAATATATAACTTGAGTATTTTAGGAATAATATTTCCTGTCACTGAGAACCGCCAGCTAACAACCAACCAACAGCCAGAGTCTCCCTCCCAGATTTCTGGATGTCCGAGCGCAGCTATATGTGGGGAGTTACGGGAGCTGAAGAGAGTCAAAAGGAGCCCTCGCTGTAATATCTATGGAGTGAGAGGTATATGAGCCACACAACAAGTAATATTAGAAACAGACAGAGGGAGGGGGGAAAAAAAGGACGTACTTATGTCTACGTGAATGACAGAATGAGAGAGAGAGAGAGAGCTAATGACACAGCTGTCAACTACAAATGAAACGTATGTGTTAAGAACAAGCCACGACTTCAAACACAGTAATGCCTCCGTTTGTAACGCCGCCAAGGAAACAGGACACTTTCCAGGGAATTGTGCTCTAGGAAGGAATGTGAACCAGGTGAAGTTTGCAACATGAATGTGGTCAGACGGTCTCATTCTAGATTATAAAGACAAGAGACTGCAAACTTAGAAAAAGTAGCACTTCACATACTTCCTATAGTTTACTATCTAAGTCATTGTTTTTGATAACAAAATATTTAAACAAATTTTGTGCATTAGCTGAGTCATTTAGCATGGTAAAGAGTATATACATATATACATAAATATACACACACACACACATATATATAAGTGTGAAAGCACACAACCACACACAACCCATTTATAATGTGTAATGTGAACCACCAAGCTGATATAAAACAAGCCGGTGTCAGTTTGGCACCTTGTTTTATTCTAATGGACACAAGCCTCTGCGGAGCTGCAACAAGATCAGCTGTTAACTTGAGACTGAGACATGGACAGAGGGAAGCCGTGAAAGAACACAAACCATAATTAAAAAAGAGATCAGGAAAATCAACAATGGGAAAGCTGAATTAGAAATACAGAAAACAGGAGGAGAAATGAGAGCTGGTGCTTTTAGGTTGAGCCACAGTGGACACAAAAAGACCGCTGCTAGGTTCCTCTGTCATGTGATGCTTTACAGCTAAAATAAGAAAGTATCAAAACTTTTCAAATAGAAACTGAAATTTCTTAATTGACGTAAATACACGACATATATTCTTTTGTATTACTGAACCTTTATCCAGCCCTCTTGACTACAGTCCCTGTGATTTAGATTTGGTTTTCCAAAACCTACCACTAGAGGGCAGACAACCCTAGACGATATTCATAGTTTTGAACTTGGAGCAGTGTTTAAACAGAAATGATTTGGAAAATACAGCAACTCCACACAGTTTTATTGGGCTATTTTAATGCCTTTTATGTCAGGGCTCCAGAACATATCAGGACTGTAGGCATTAAAAAGATATTAATTCCAAATATCGATCAAAGTGCAGAGTGGCACTAATAAGAACTTACACCACCATAAAAAAAGCCTTCCAAAAACATGTGAAACGGTTTCATTTAAAATTAAAATTCCTTTATATGTCATTTTTAATGCTTTGTATAAAAAGTTAAACTAACTTTCACACATCCACTACTCAGTCATCCAATGCCAAATAATTGAGAAACAATAAAACTATGCAAACAAAACTAAAACATAAGCAAAAAAGATAATAAAATTTGCTAAAAAAAATTAAAGAGGGACAGAATACTTTAAATATGTCTCTATATAGCTCAGATCTGTGCGTGATTTTAAAAAAATATTTTTTCATGGTCAAAGGAACGTGTACGAGGATTTGGCAGTCAAAGAAAGAAATATAAACATAGAATGATAGTAAGTTCATGGGTCCACTTGTTATTTTCTGTGCATTTTTTTGTATTTATCCACCTGCTGAACTGTAACTCTGTAATCTTGGTTTCTCTGACCCACATGTGACTGATGTGTTCTGTGGCTCCTCGGCGGTAAAAACCACGCTGGGCGGACCTCCAGATGACTGACACAAACAAGCACCTCCAATATACACACACACAAATACACACACACTCCAAGTAGAGGGTTAAGAATAGTCCTGTTAGTGTGGGCCGGCTGCCAGAAGCATCTGTTGAGTGGTAAACATCGCTATATGTGTGTTTGCATGCCTGTGTGTGTTAAACCCTTTGGGAGAATATGTATGAGAGACCAAAGAGATATTCTGAGGGCACGCACTTCTACACTCACCATACGTCTTAAGAACATCTGTATGAATGTGTAAAATATCATCACTGTCTTCTACTTAGTACAAAGATGTTTGATTCTTTGTTCTTACACTTTAGAGTAGTAAATGATTCACCTTTGGCCAAGAGTCTTGTACACATTTGTAAATTTTGCTTAAATCAAATAAATGAGTGGGCAAATACAGTAAGATATTGTGGAAATAAAACGACACTCACCAGTCTTTCTACCTCCTGTTCACGAAGTCTTTCCTCTTTTTGGCGCTGATGGTAATCTGTTAGTTCCTCTTTGCCACTCAGTGAGCTGATGCTTCCCCTTCTTTCCCTAAAGCCTCCTTGTGGAATCACCCCTGCCTTTCCAAAGGACTGCCTCCTTTCTCCAAAACCAATACCAGGTTCAAGCCCACCCCTCCCAAATGAAGACCTCCTCTCTCCAAGCCCCAGACCTGGGGCACTGGTGAGTTCTTGACCTCCCATTCGTCTTTCTCTGTCTCCCAAACACATCTCATGTCCTGAAGAGACTCCTTGGCTGGCCAGACGTTCCGCTTCTGGCGGGTTGGAACCGGTGGAGCTGACCGAGCCCAAAGAACTGGTAGAGGTTAGGCTGAGTTTTTTGGCAACACGAGGAGAAGACGAGCCTCCGGCTTTGGATGGGATTGTCACATCGGGTGGGGTAGTGGTAGAGGTGATGGAGTGAGTGGTTGAGGAAGAACTCTTAGGGGTGGAGAGGGAGATGGACACAACACCTTCACCCTCATTTGTGGTCTGGATTTGATTACTGTAAGAGGCTTGCTGGCAGGAATTACTGGAGTTGTGGTTGAGTTCAGGGCTGGTATTCCAACTATTGCTGAAAGAGTCTTTTCTAAATTTATATCCACCAGCAATATCAGAGCGTCTTGGAGGAAGAGTCGACAAAGTCAGTGCTCCATTGTCACCACGAGGAGATGGCGAAGGGCAAAGGCGTGGCAGCGAGCGGCTATGCCCCCCTGTCATCATACTACTCAGGGAACCAGCTGAGTATTTCCTGGTTCGACTACCAGGCGATGGGTCTTGG
Organism: Xenentodon cancila; assembly: GCA_014839995.1. Lineage (NCBI taxonomy): Eukaryota > Metazoa > Chordata > Actinopteri > Beloniformes > Belonidae > Xenentodon > Xenentodon cancila. The sequence continues at coordinate 10,285,217 of CM026216.1, read as the reverse complement.
TTCCCATAGGTGCGACGGCCTAGACGGGGACTTGAAGGCATGCTGGCTGCTCCCCCTGCGGATGGAGCGCAAGATGAAGAGGATGGGGGAGGAACAGAGAGCAAGAAGCTATCACTACCAGCAACAGAAGAGGAAGAACCTCCACCATTCCACGCAGACAGCAAAGGAGAGGAACCTGGGTGGTGCAGCCGCCGGCTGTCACCGATGCCGCAGTTGTCCTGACTGCGGCCAATGGAAGTGCGTGAGGCCATAGAAGAAGAAGGGTCGGATCGTCGACCAGGAGGGAGAGCGGGAGCAGATTTCAAAGAAATAGGTGGCCGATCAGAACCATAGTAACGCCTTGCCTGTTCCTGGTAGGCCGATGAAGAGGTGGTAGGACTAGAGACAGGTGTGGTGGGAGGAGACTGAGAATAAAAAAAAAGAAACATTACAAGATACCAAAGAGTAAAACAATGTTCCTTTGTATTGTCTAATAACATACTGCACACTGTACCCAATTAATAAGGTAAAATTGTGTTGCCTGGTAAAACACTTTAAAAGACCCCAAGATAACAGAAAAATCACGTATTATCCATGTTTAGTATTGTAGGTAATGAGTAAAGGCTGTCTTTGTTTCACCCAAGACAGACACTCACACTAACCACAAATACTTCACAATCCCTTCGGGAAGTTGCTGTAGAAAGATAATAAACTCTGTAGTGGAACTAAATGATGGCTGACCTGTGTCATGCTGAAGTAGGAGGGGTTAGCATTCCCATTGGCTCTCAGGCTGTTTTCCAAGGCAATTTTCTTGCGTTGCAGAGTATCCATCAAGTCCCGAAGCTCAGAGGCTGATCGCATGCCTCTAGCACTGCTGGTGCCCCCCACCACTGCATGACTGTAGTCGCTGCTAAACTTCAGATAATCTGCAAACGAAACAGAACAGAAATCAAATATGACTCGTGAACACAAAGAGGGTTTCAGATGTATGAAGAGTTGGAACTGGACCAAGAAAGGGAACAGAAAGAAGAAGGGAAAAGCGGGAGAGGCAGTGGTCACAAAGAAAAGAAGGAACAGAGCAAAAGAGCTTGAATGTGCACCTTAAGCTGTGGTCGTTCATAAATGAGCTCTCAAAGAACTCAGCCAAAATAATCCCTACCTGCTAATGATTTCCCAAAAATAGGAGTTGACTCGCACACACGTAAATACTGCTTGGAAGTGCACACACACAAAACCAACTATTCAGTCCAAAATTAGATGTTTCTGATTTCTATAGAAAAATGATTTTTTTGGTAAATGATAAAGACTGCAAAATGTTCTTTTTTTAAAAAAAAAAAAACAGTTTCAGCAGTCAGGTCTTTCTGCTAAATGTAATTGTTAATAATCATCCAAAAATTAATTTTACCTTTACCTTTACTTTTTTTAATAAGATGGAAGAATGTTTGATTTAACGCTTGTGTTTAATTTTCATTGAAGTTTTTTTTTTTTTAGGCATGCAGGTGAAAACCATTACATTTCCTAACCATTATATTAGGTTAGGATATATGTGAGGGACCTGCCAAGTTTTTAAATAATCTGTGGTTTTATGTGGAAAAGAAGCCATTACAGCATTCATGCTTAGACCACCCAGCATTTCACTGCCACACACACACACACACACACACACACACACACACACACACACACACACACACACACACACACACACACACACACACACACACACGCACGCACACACACACACAGCTGAGAGCTGTGGTTGCACCTAGGAGAAATACAAATGTGTCTGTTCCATGTGTATGAATTCCAACAGTGTAAAAAAGCGTGTTTACACTTTAGATAAGATTTCGTAACACAAACTAGAACACATAAAAAGTGCAATGCAAAAAAAAAAGTGCGGCTGTGTGAGTAAATGTCAAACCTTTAATGGTGGGGCGAAGTAGGGCAGAAAAAATTGGCCATCATAAGATCTGGAAACACACTCTCACACAGTGTTTTGAGCCCATACATGGGCAGATTTATTCTGAAGGCCTGGCGCGCATCAACTTTCTCCTGTTGCAATAATTCTCTACTGTGCCCAGCTATCCTTGCTTCGTGTGGGTGTTTTTTCGTTTAGTTGCACAAGTGAGAGTGTGAGTCTTTACAGTCGGAAAAGGTAAAGACATCAGCTGCACGCTGACTAACAGTAACAGTTTCACTAATGTGTGCGAGTCTGAGGGGGGAGAGGAGCGCATTCCTCACATCAGGGATTTAAAGAGCAAGAATTCAGCTGGACACGGCTCACACGCTCAAACTACACACACCTTGTTCAAAGCCCGATCAATCACTGAGAAGACACCAGAATCCAGCTGTATCGCCACAGCAACAGAGGGATACCATATGACAAAAACATTCCAATATGTTTTGAATTTTTAGTTGTAGCATGAATGTATTTTTGGATGTATTGAAATGCACAATAGAAACCGGCGCAGAATATGATTTTTGGGATATCCTTGTAATGTGTTGTACTGATGCACATCTTGTTCTGCATTCAGAAAGCACGATAAGGCTTTTAATCTTGGTTTTGAAAAAAAAACCAAGATTAAAGTGAGTGGAAGGACAGAACCTTGTCTGTCTCATACCATTTTCAGACAAAAGATGTGGAAATGACGGAAAGGTGAAATCTGAGCTGAGATGAAAATGGACATGGGTGATGGGGAGAGTGAGAAGCAAAATAAAGTCTGAGATGAGAGCAAAGAGATAAAGACCAGAGATCAAGTGTGATTCCGGTTTAGGGAAATGCTTCATCAATCTACTAGGAATCCCCTGTGTGAGTACCTGTGTTGTAGGCCAACGCTGACACTGGACTCTTTTGAGGAAGCATGCTCTTCATTCTGCTGGCCTCTTCAGGGTGGTTGAATCGGAAAAAATAAGATTTACCCAGACAAAGAGAATATCCTGGAAGAAAAACACCGAATATCAGACAAACCTCAGATCTACTAAAAGAGGGGCATTATTGAAATTTGAGCTGAGCGCGATCATTTTGCACAGTTGTTAGAACTTTTTCCTTTCTTAACAGAGGAATATCATTAGGAATATCATTAGTTTTCAAGTCAAAAGCCAATGACGCGCTGAAAAAAAGCAAACAATTTAACGATTTTTGAGACCTGTGCAATCAAATGCCTTTAACATCTGCAGTGTATATATTTATGTGAATAAATGTATATATACTAATACTTCAACGCTGGATGAAGACATTTATTACTGTTTTGTGTTAGTGTGAGCCTTGAATATTTATTCACAGCCGGACACACTCTCACACAGCTTTTGCGCAGCTAGCCATTCCAGGCCGCTGTGTTTTCTCTGGCCATCAATTAGGCTGAAAGGGCCAGGTATCAAACAAGACGTCAGGGTCGCAACCTCTGTAATACACAGCTGTCCAAATACTTCACACAGCAACCGAGAGGGACAGCGACGCCGAGAGGTCTCGTGCAAAGTAGCTAAATAACAATAATAACAATAAAAGAAATCATAATGAAATGAAAAAAAAAGGAGGACAGAAAGTTACAAATGAACAATCAAACTCCTACTTGTCTGCTTCCTCACTCCAGCGTCTATCCTTTGTTCTCTTTTTATTCTTTCGGTCACCTTTTCTGAGAACAGAAGGTTCAGGTGAGCCTCGCTGTAAAAGCTTGGCAAATGTAACATCTCAAAGGCTGAAAAAGCGCCTCCTTATGAGCCCCGTTACAGTTACATCAGATTCCTTGGACTTGAAGTCAGACACAGGCACTGAGGCCGGGGAGGGGAGGGGGATAACAAGAGGGTGAGTGGAAAAAGACTCAACATTAAAACTGTTTTTCTCCCTTTACTTTCCCTCATACCCACTTTTCCTCCTTCCTGTCGCTCTCACAACCTCATGTCCATCTGAAAAGAAACATGATGCACTAATAGTAATTATTTAACATTATAATAATAAAAAAAAAAAACACTACCTCAGAGTGCCTCAACAGTAAATCTTTTTTTTTTCTTCTGTGCCTTCAAAGCTGCGACTCTCAGCACGGGGAAAAGAGCTGATTGCAGTGTTGAGGTAGAGCGAACATCACACACACGTGAAAACAGATGGGACGTGTTTAGTCTACACAGCTGGACTGTGAACTTTTAAAATCCATACTTGTGTAAACAGAAATTTGCAGGTTTAAGCTCAAACTGTGAGGAAGTTGCGTCGAGACTGGAAGATCAAAAGATGTGTCCATGTGAACAAAAAACACACGCTCAGACACACAAGGCCTTCTGTCAGCGAGTGTGAGTAAGATTTAATAATATGTGTTTCTCTCTGCCAGACATGAATGATAAAAGTCTTTAGGTTGTTTTGCATGCCCTGTCTGTGTGTGTATGGTTACACGTCTCGTCAGTGTTTGTCTAATGAATCACAGTACCCCTCAGTATTTAACAGGACGACACACACACAGCCATACACACAATCAGCCAGCAGTTAACTCTTTGTGAAAATCTAATTTTCCAACGCTCAATAACCTCGTCGTGTGCCACTTCTGAAGTGGATTGCAAGCTGTGGTACTCTAATTTGTTCGCAGCGTTTTTTTTGTTTCTTTTTAATTTCCTCTCAATTCATTGGCCAAACAAACACCCACCAGCGGATCCCCTCGTCTTTTGGTACCTTTTGCATGAATTTATGACTTGATGTTTGTGTATGTGATAGAGAAAAAGATCTTTACGATCAGTGTTTATATTTGCGCGCACACTAAAACTAACACCTGCCTAAGTTGTACTGCCACAACCCATCTCCAACTGCATTCGCATTGAAAAATGTTAACTGCTCACACACCATCTGAACTCAAGCTGTTGTGCTGATGTCCACACAACCCCCTAACACACACTGGGGCACAATAAAACACATTTAAGCTCCCTCACATACTTACTTGTTTACAGCCAAATTGAGTTTGCTTCCCATGTCAGAGGGGGCGCTTTCCAAATAACACACACACACACACACACACACCGCATGAAAAGACCCCCCTCCAACAACAAAAAAAAAAAACAACCTTGAAATTAGTCTGTCTATACAGTTATAGGCTAATTTAAAGTTTGCTATCTACAAAGTCAGACCTCAGAGTCTTTGAGGACACAGATGTAGGGGTGTATGATGTCTGGAGCCAATTTCTGTTCCCATGTAGATCCACACTTACCACAATGTTATGGGAGGGGAAACTGTTCCTCTATTTGGTTAACATAAGAGGAGGAATTGCCAAATTGAGACCATTAAGCTAGAATGAAAAATAAACCTATTGCAAAGATCCCGTGTTCGACATGTGCCTGAATAAGGCTCAAGTTGCTTGTTTGTTGGCCATGTTTGACATGTGAAGTAATCACGTTCACTTCAATGTGCAATCAGGAAAACTGAGTCCCAATTTTCATCCAAATGAAAAAAACTGTTATGGTCAGGACGCTGCCGTGAACCCTTAAATCTGAATAGGACAGAGTCTGAAGATTAGGGATTTGGGATTTATTCATTCATTAAATAATGCATACAAACACGGGTCCCAGTGGGAGTGTAAATTGACCTCAAAACCACAAATGAACCCTCTCTGGGGCACGAGGGTCCAAAAGCTACTTCATGAAAAAAAAAAAAAAAAAAAAAAAAAGCAGACTGATCTTTCTCAGAGCAGATGGTGCAGATTAGTCCAGTCTCTGAACGTGCTCAGGATCTACCACCTCTCTGCTCTTTTGCAAATCTTATTCACACATAATCAACTAACTCCATTTATCTTTACGATACAGAAGCAGACAGAGAAGGGGCAAAAAGCTCAGATAGTGTGATCTAAACGGTTAGATTGCCTTTCCATTAGTTCAAACACATGTGTAAAAATAGACCAGATCTGTTAAAGGCACCTCATAGACCTGTGAAAACAGGACAATGAGGCAGGTTTTGCTTTCAGGTGTCAGGTATCCTGACCGCTGAGCCTGCCCTCATTACCATAGGAGACGGCTCTTTGTCATGTGCATTCACAGCACTCTCTAAACTTGGAAGGTAGTTTATAACCTGAAGGCATGCACATAGACGTTGTGCCCATGAAACCTATTGCACACACATTGGTAGCATAAATCACACAGATTTTGATGGAATACTGCAAGAATGAGACTGAAACAGATAAATCAATACTGCCACTGCTGAAAGTTGGGGATTGTAGTGTAGCAGCAGTGATTCAAACCTCCAACACCACTCAAAGAAATGCTTTTACTGACTTCCACCATCTCCACTATCAAAACTTTCAAAATAATTAAAAAAAAAGATCCTTTAAGATTAGGGATATGAGCTTAGCTCATTGATCCGTGCACCAGCTGGATAAAAGCGGTACGTCAAAGAGCTTGTGATTTTGATCCCGACTGTTGGCTCCTGGCTGATAACAGAAGCACACTTTGCTTACTCAAGTTTTTAGTGAGATTGTAAATAGACTGATTGACTTTACCTTGAAAGTTCAACAGAATGTAAGACTAATTTCACAAGAATGATAATGGTAAAAAGATTAATCTGACATCATAACATGGAACAGGCCAAATGAATGAAAGCATAGTCAATAACAGATAAATTATGATAACATAGATTAACCTGAACACAATGAAAAGTGATCTAATGAGGTAGGTAATTTGAATTCTGATTCTTAAGTGTCATAAATGGAAATGGTTCACAATATATCCCTTATTTAAAGCTTGCTCTTTTGTTTTCTTGATAAAGTCTCTCAAATTGTATTTAATTTGGTAAGAAAACATAAAAAACGTGCTGTTGTGCAAAAGTGGACTAAATAGTTACAGCTCGGTGAGATGAAAGAGTTAAAACACAGTAACCATAACACTAGTTTGTGACAACTAATTAATCAGTTACTAACCTGGCGGTTCCCATTCAGTCTGTACGTAGCACGTGAATGACTATTTTCTTGCTTTTCAGATCTTGACAAGCGTTAACCTTTTGTTTAGAGGTAAAACTAAAAAAAGTCTGAGTAAGAGAGCGTGCTGCCGCGACCCCGTCTCATCCTCCAGCCGCTCCGACTCCAGCCGGAGAAAGTTCAGTTACCATCCACGAGCCCGAGTCCTGGACGATACCAAGTCTACGTGAAGGAAAGGGGGGGTCGAAAATCGAGATTGACTGAGGAGAGCAATTTAAATGTAGTCAAAAACGAGATTTGAATGTTTAGGACGCCACTGAGAGGAGAGAAGATGTGCGTGTAAAAACTATAAACCGCGTGTAAAGTAACAGCGCGGTTTGCCGTGACTCATCGTTGGTAGGTTCAAAGAAAGTTAGACAGTGAGGTATGTGGAAGACGGCCCCTCTTCTTTCTTTGCCCCAGTACCCTTTTTCTTTCTGTCTCCTTATTTTCTTCCCTCCTTCTTTTAATGTGTTGGACATGTTTCCTTAAACACCTAATCTTCCTCTTCAGAGGTCAAATTCTCAGTCAAGTGGCTTGATTCTGTTATAATCCATCTGACCAAGTGACACATTTCTCTTTTGAGATTAAGGAATGTATAGCAAAAAAAAAAAAAAAAAAAAAAAAAAAAAAAAAAAAAAAATATATATATATATATATATATATAATATATATATATATATATATATATATATATATATATATATATATATATATATATATATATATATATATATATATATATACACACACACACACACACACACACACACACACACACACACACACACACACATAATTCAATTCAATTCAATTTTAGCCGGCCGGGTAGAGCAAGAAATATACATTCCTTGGACTGCGCTCTTTTCGACGGAGATGTCTGATGTTTCTCCAGCTCTCCCTTGAGCCCTTGGTGTTACTCCAGCTTCTCATGTTCCTTTTTTCCCGATATTCCCTCCTGATATTTTGCAGGTTTGTATCTGGAAGTCCCACAGAATCTTAGCTCTCTCATTCTCCACCACCTTGGAAGGTGTTTCCCATTGCGACCTAGGAGTCTCTAGTCCATATAACCTGCACTAATGTTTCAGTAAACTATACCAGCTTCTTGGTCACAGCGTTCCATGTATTCCTCTCTTGCCAGTATCTTACACCCTGCTGTTAGGTGCTGGATTCTTTCATGGGCCTCTTTGCACAGCCTACACCTGGGATCCTGCCTGTTGTGGTAGATCTGGGCCTGTATTGCTCTGGTGTTCAAGGCATGTTCCTGTGCTGCCACGTCTCTGTGCTCTCCTTCATTCCAGCCCCCCCCCAGTTCATTGATAGGTCTCGTTCCTATCCGTTCAGCTATCTGTCAGTGGTACATCCCATGCAGGGGTTTTTGCTGCCATGATGGTTTCTCCAACCCCTTCTTTTCCAGTTTCCACTGGCTGAGACATCCACTAAGTGCTTCGTGTCTTCAGGCAATTTTCCTGATGTATTGGTGGTGCTTGGATGTTTCATCTTGGATAGTAGCCTTGATGTTTACTAGTTCTTGGTCTTTTTAAAAACTTAGCACAAGAAGTAAGGAAATGTGAAAACACACACACACACACACACACACACACACACACACACACACACACACACATACACATGCACACACACACATACACATGCACACACACACACAAAGCCTAGACCTGCATGTGTTTCAAACAAATGTGAAAATTACGTGTTAAGGTGTTTTGTTTTGGGGTTTTTTTTGTTTTTGTTTTTACCCCTTACTGTCTAAATATATTTACAAGGACATATAAAATGTAAATTGTTTGTGTCCTTATTGTTGAGATGATTCTAAACAAAGTAAAGATTAGACTGGAAGTGGTTTGAGGCAAATTTGGAACGAGCGGACTAGTGGAGAGAGATGCTGGTGTGGTAGTTATGTCATCACTTCACATCACTTCACATGGATCAAACAGGTATAGAAAAATTGTCAAATCTTTCCATAAGTAGTTTTATTGCTATTAGGCTATGTTCTCTACAAATGTCTTCCAGATGATACAGTGAATTGTTAATGAATCAGACATGGTTTCAGTTCTACCTCCAAAGTCCCAGATACATAGCAGACCATTTCTTTAACATAGTTAATCGTCTCCAGACTGCCTTACAGTGTTCATGGAAGTGTCAATTATGTGTGTGGTTAGACTAACTTAACCCGAAGCATGTGAACATCCTAAGGATGTTTTTGAAATATGCTCCTCTTTCATTCCCTCTATAATTTTCAAAGCGATGCCCTTTTGACTTTTCCTACTTCTTCTCTTCTTCAATCCTTTGCACCACCCCCCGCTACCTCACAATGCCCTGGCATGTGAATACACGAATATTATGTCAATATTTGAGTCAACCAGGCACAGTGCAAAGATAAATAGGCCTGTCAATGTTCAACCTGAAATAGTAAGGTCACACAGGCTCCAAAAGAAAAAAAAGACAAAAAAAAGTAAATGGCAAGGATGGACAAGTGTGGGTGTGGAAATAAAATGGAAAATGGGAAAGGAAAGACTACAGTGGAAAAGGTAAACGTTGGAAAACAGAGAGAACCCCACAACTAAAAGAAACCTGGAGATATTGAGAGTGAAGAAGGAAAAGAAAGGAGGGTAGTGGAGAAATAAAAAAAGAGGATGCAAAAAGCAGATAAGTAGAGCAAGACAGAAGCAAGCAAAAACAACAAAAAAAAAAAACAAAACAGGCACAGGCACCAGAGTGAACAGCAAGATAAGAGAAGAAATACGACTCAAACTGAGGGACGGAGTTCTGTTTTTTTTTCCTGCTCTACAATGACAGCATCTGAAGGGTTATGTATCCGCTGGAGCTGCTGGAAGCTGTGAGTCATTATGGCAACTAGCTGCTCCAAACCAACATGAATTACACCAAACCAGAGCACACACACACACACACACACACACACACACACACACACACACACACACACACACACACACACACACACACACACACACACACACACACACACACACACACACACACTATTTACCGTGCATACACAAATATAAGGAAGCTTGTACACAGTCACATACAAACATACCGTGCACCCTGTTGTTTTATTGCAGAAAATTAGCAGAATGTTGCCTATTTGACTCCTGCATGAAGTAAAAGTAGTGGAATCTAACCAAACCACAAACTATTCACACTCGTGTTTTTCCACACACAACCACACATACAGTATATACACACGCAGGTTATGAAATACTAAAAGTATGTAGTACACTTTGAGCAATACAACCAACTTCTGCGACAACTCTGTACCACTGTTTAACCAGTAGGAAGCAATATTTCATCCATCAATCCATTAGCTATGCCTCCTTACTCCTACTCATAGTCAGGGAGTCTACTTTAGTCTATTCCAGTTCCCTTTGGTGCAAAAGGCAGGGATACACCCTGGACAGGTCACCGGTCCATTGCAGTGTCACATATAGACAAACAACCACACTCTCTCTCCAAAAGGCAATTAAGAAACGCCAATAAACATGCAAACATGCAAAATCCACACAAATGTCCGATTCGGGACACTGATCCTCTGTGTTGACTGGCAATGCATCTTTGTAACAGAAAATACACTATATGGTCAAAAGTATTGGCTCACCTGCCTTGGCTCGCATATAAACTTAAGTGACGTCCCATTCCTAATCCATGTTGTTTAATATGACGTCAGTCAACCCTTTGCAGCTATAACAGTTTCAACTCTTCTGGGAAGGCTGTCTACAAGGTTTAGGAGTGTGTTTATGGGAATTTTTGACCTTTCTTCCAGAAGTACATTTGTGAGGTCACACTGATGTTGGATGAGAAGGTCTGGCTCTCAGTCTCCGCTCTAATTCATCATAAAGGTGTTCTATCGAGTTGAGGTCAGGACTCTGTGCAGGCCAGTCAAGTTCATTCACATCAGACTCACAGCAGAGGAAGGGGCCAGCTCCAAACTGTTTCCACAAAGTTGGGAGCTGGAAAATGTCTAGTATGTCTAGTATGCTGAAGTATTCAAAGTTCTGGAACTAAGGGGCCAAGTCCAGCTCCTGGAAAACAACCCCGCACCATAATCCCCCCTCCACCAAACTTTACACTTGGTACAATGCGGTCAGACAAGTACCGTTGTCCTGATGGAGAAGCGCGATTCGTCTCTCCAGAGAAGGCATCTCCACTGCTCTAGAGTCCAGTGGCGGCGTGTTTTACGGCGTGCATCAGACGCTTTGCATTGCACTTGCTGATGTATGATTGGATGCAGCTGCTCGGCCATGGAAACCCATTCCATGAAGCTCTCCGTGCACCGTTCTTGAACTAATCTGAAGGCCACATGAAGTTTGCAGTTCTGTAGCAATTGACTCTGGAGAAAGTTGGCGAGCTCTTCCCACTATGCGGCTCAGCATCTGCTGACCCCACCCCGTATGATTAAATAACCTACCACTTCGTGACTGAGTTGCTGTCATTCCCAAACACTTCCATGTTCTTATAATACCTATAATAAACCCTTATAATATAATAATATAATAAATATAATAAATACTTATAATAAACCCATTCTTTCACAAACAGTTGTAAAAACAGCATGGCGAGGTGGTTGATTTTATACACCTGTGGCCATGGAAGTGACTGGAACACCTGATTCCAATTTTTTGGATGGGTAAGCGAATACTTTTGGTAAAATAGTGTATATCTGATTTTGTGTTTACAAGCAAGATAATTGCATCATGCTATGTAAGGGGCAGATAGCAGTGTCGTGTGTGTATGCGAGTTCAGCTTACCCTGTGTAAGTGGTGTAGGTACTGTCACCTGGACTCCATCTAGACTGCAGAGGTGACCACAGGGGTCCAGGGTCACCACACCACCTGTTTTTTATTTATTTTTTATTAGAAGATGAGAGTCAGTGTTACACATTCTTCCTGCTTACAGTGTAAGCAATGCCATTTTTATTGTGTAACTCACACTCGTTAGTTTATTGTGAGACAGTTCCTTTATTTCTTTTTCCTTCTAATCATAACATGCACATAAAACCATGCTTTTCCATAATCTGCAAAAGCTTTGAAAGCTGAGGGTTATAATTATACAAAAATGTCCCACAAAAGATATACCGCAGCTCCTCCTTTCTCATCAAGATTTGTAATTATTCAAGCACCCAGTACTGTTATATTTATTTCTGTTGCAATATTGTTGTATAAACACCTGTGAAGTGACACCAACCTTCATTGATGATGAGGCAGTGCTCTGCCTCGATGCCAGGCCCCTGGATGGTGATATCTTGAGGTATAGGAGCATCCTCTCTGCCTATACGTGTCACTCCTGGAACATTAAGAAAAAAACTTTTACAACAGAATTAGATAGACCTAAAAGTGCACACTGTTCAGATTTATTTAAGTCTGCAGCCCATTTTGACAACTTCTTTGTAAGTGAAATTGAAAGGATGAGCATGCTTTACAGCTGTGAAATAAAAATAAGACAACCCATTAAGAAGAATAAGTGATACAAGCGCATTACAAAAAAGAAAACGTGGAAAAGGTTTAACGCTGTATTCCTTAGTACAGTAGTAAGTGTTTACCCCTTTGGCTTTATAACAGCTTCAATAGGTAATTTCCATCTACCAAGCTCTCACATAATCTGGCAGACAGATAATACACTGACATATCAACTGTTTTGAATCTCCCCATATCATCTCAGCTGGATTAAGATCTAGACTTTAACAGTGCAAATCTGTAACTCTCCGCTTATTTCTGTTGATCCATTGATGCATGTACTGAAAGGTAACTGGCCAGGTTCTGCTGCTACCGAATGTCAGTTTCATGCTGATGCTTTAAAGCTGGGACATTGTACCTTTGCACAAATGCTGTCTTTGGTTTACACTAACATGTCCCTTGCTGATACTGTACCCAAATGATTCCATTTTTTAACTATGTGTACAAATCAGATTGGAGTGGAGTCTCTTTATGATGCTAAATGCATATACTTTGATATCACCCGTGTCAACGTGTTCCTGTACTTTGCACAAGATATTAGGACTGTTGGAGAGGTCATTGAGGATCATTGAGGAGTTTGGTCTTTGGCTGATTTTGACTAAGGAGCCTTCCCTGGCCAGGTTTTCATTGTTCTTTGGCTGTAAATTATTTTCCAGACAGTGGAATGCTGTGGCTTAAGATTCTTTTGAAATATTTTTTCATCCCTTCCCAGACTCACCTGCAGGATCACTCCTCTTTCCAAAAGCCTCAGAGCTTTTTGGACTTTACTATGGTGACACCTCAGTCCAGTCATGGCAAAACGTTTTGGCAGTGATGCAAATTTTGTTTGTTCGCGTACTTTATAGCATCAGTATTCTTCGATCATGTTTTTACATATTTCCGGGGTATACTGATAAATACATATAAGCATCGTAATGAGTTTCAAATGCTGTCATCTGCAAATACTCCCGATTTACTCAATAGGTTCATATTTACACTGCTGACCATTCTTCACCTGAAATCTCTTTAATTTCATCAAACTTGTCCTCTTGAAGTTTGTAATAATGTGGTAAACAGTTGTTTTAGAAGAAATATTTTTTAACAGCAAAAAGAACTAAAACCATACATGTGACTATTTTGGTGCAAGGCAGTAATGACTGTTCCTTTGGAAGTAGTTACCTCCTTCCTTTTGTATTTGTCTTATAATTAGTCAAAATCATAGAGTAGTTTCAGCTGACTTTTACTTGTCAACAATTAACCCTGAGCTGAACATTGGACTGATGAAATGAAGTTAGTAGGTCATTTTGTGCCACGGCCAAAGTACAGCAAATTTGACTATTATGTGATGAAGTAGACATGTATGCCAGTGAAGTTCTTAGCAGTATTCCTGTTCACTTTACACAACATCATGCGAATAATCTGAACCACCAAAAAAACTGAAGCTTTGAAAATTTGCATCAGGCCATTATAGATCATCCATCCATTAGCTATACCCGCTGTATCCGTTTCCGGGTCACGGGGGTCTGTCGCAGCCTATCCCGACGCATATCAGGCGAAAGGCAGGGGTACACCCTGGACAGGTCGCCAGTCTATCCAGGGCCACACAGAAGACAAACAACCAATCACGCTCACATTCACACCTAGGGAGAATTTAGGATGATCAATTAACCCTGCATGTTTTTGGACTGTGGGAGGAAGCCGGAGTACCCGGAGGGAACCCACGCAAGCACGGGGAGAACATGCAAACTCCACACAGAAAGACCCACCGGGCCGGGAATCGAACCGGGAATCTTCTTGCTGTGAGGCAACAGTGCTAACCACTAAGCCACCGTGCTGCCCATTATAGATCAAGAGCAAATAAATTAAATCAAAAGTTAAATGAAATCAAAAGTTTATCCATATGTCTCAGACTTCAATAAGACAAATTTAGGGTTGATCTATAGAAACATCTTCTTCAAGGCATCATAAAAAGTTTAAATGTAAGCGGGTCTTTTTATTCAAAAGAGTTTTTTTTTTTAATTAAATTAGATATTACAGTTGTTTTTATGAGATTTCTTCACTTTCATATGTATATATATATTACCTTTTACTGTATTTCAGTGTTGTTAAAAGAAGGCTCAAATAAAGATCAAATGTACCAAGATTAAGCAAAGGTCACCTTTTTTTGGGGTATTCCTTTTCACAAAACTGTAGATTATATGAAGCACTATTCATTTTTCTGAGTACAGAACAAAGTCACGTTTTAAAATCAAATAATCAAAAAATAATGATATGTGCATGTATACATTCTTTCTTAAGTCAATGTAAATAAATCATAAGACTCACAAAAACAGAAATACAATAATAACTATGTGCTCCATGTGAGACATGTTACTTTTAAAAGCTTTTAATCATGTGTCAGACAGTTTGGATTAGTTTACTACCTGGAAGCTAATAAATAATAATTACTTTTACAGCCTTTCTTCCTTCTGTATCTTGTTGTAGACCTTCTTGTCTTCGCCTGGTCTGCTTCACTATCATGTGTTTGGCAGCTAAGCAGAATAGTAATGAAGCACTCAGCATCTGCTGAGCTGCAGGGCACGTGCACTGTGCAAGAATGACAGATGGATAAAGAGTGCAAGACAACCTGTGGATGGCTGATGATAGAAAAACTATAGATTTGCTGTAAATTACAATATTTACAGCGTTCTACATGTACAGGACACCGCCCCCCGAGGCTGTGCATGTGTGCACACAAACAATAAATTATGTAACCAAATAACTGCAGGACGTAGTTCGTCATTCTCATCAAGCTGTGCAGTAAACAAGAACTGGGATCATTTTCATCCTCATGGGCAATAAAAGGACGTAACCACATAATAACTCATGCAAATATCAGTTTTCAGTCTGATAAGAGTTATGTTGGTTCTTTATCTTGATTGTAATGCTGCCCAACATAGAAGATTACTTTTGGCTGCCCCATTTATACAGCACTCCCCTTGTGTTTTTCTATTGTGCTTGTGTGCGTTACCCTCTTTCAGTGGCAGCAGGGTGATTGCCACACTGAGCCTGCCACTGCCCAGGCTAACCAGATGAGGTGCAGCAGTCTGGACCTTGAGCCCTTTTCCTGTGTCAATCAGGTCCAAGGGTGGAGACTGCAAGCATCAATCATATTGGAAATGTTAAAGTTTAACAGCAGTTCATTCATTTAGACTTAATTGGAATCTTATTCTTACATTCATTCTGAGTGGACACAGTGTTACTCATATCAGTCTTGAAGTACAGAGGCACAATTTGTTACTAAACTGTATCTCATACGTGACTCGGAGCAGGTGTGTTAACTCCTTTTCATTTACCTTAGGTTCATCTGGAGATATTTGATCTGATTCTGGGTGAAACATCATCTCAGATTCCTAGAGTACACATAAAAAAACAAACAGCGTAAACATAAATGACTTGCACAGCTCTTGCACAAGTACACACAGATTCCATGTTGATGTCTGCATATAGACAAGCTTACACAAACTTTTGGCATTTCCAGTGGCAAGAAACTCCATATGAAAGTGTTCCAAGGAGGAAACACCACTTGAGCGTAATAATACACTCTTACACACATGCAGTTTTTATTGCAGTGAGAACAGGAAGAACACGTGACGCATGAAAATAGACTTGCCACAGATTGTTTGTTTCCAGCACACTTTTGGATGCTTTAAATATCTTTGTGTGTAACAGGACTGACAGAGCAAACATATGACATGTAGGGGATAAATGGGTTTGTGTAAACCATCACTCGGGTATGTGTGGGACATTGAGGAGATAAAGTTACATCCATCTGTAAAAAGGGGAGCTGGAGCCTCTCTGAAGCCCACATTGGAAGTGAAGAGGAGTACAGTCCAGACAGATCAGACATCCATCACAGGCTTAACTTGGAAACAGCTCAGAGTCACGCCTACAGCTGCTCGAGAAGTAACAGTTTACCTAACATTCCTGGACTGCAGGAGAAGATAGTGGGATTCCATGTAGGCATGGCTGTAAGAGGACCGTGATTAATACTCGTCTATACTTCTAATTTTTCTAATTTCTAATTATACAAATTTGCATATTTGTATTTCTCTGAGGTATTGGTTTCTATAGCCCCAGTTTTTGACAGCTTTTGTTGTATAACACATTATACTCATTACACAAAAGTTGACATAAATTGATATACAGTGCTTTAAAAAAGAAATATATAAAATAAAAATATGTATTTATTTTTTTTTTTTTATAAAAGCACGGTTTATCCATGGAAGAGCTTGACTTTTTTTTTTAAAGCTTTTACATGCTCTTTTAGAAGATTTAATTAAATGGAGGATCTAAAGGATGATAACGGATGATCATGACTCATACTAACTTCGAAACTACATTCACGACCTGAATGGGCTGATTATTGTTTATTTTGACACACAATGAAATTTCATTTACACTCTGGTATACATACAAGCCCCCTAACAACGTGCAGAAATTCATAGGGGCCTGGAGTAGGGGTGGGGGGGGTGGGGGGGGGGGGGGTGCATATTCTGGCACACCCAGTGCAGTTGGGGTTCAGTGTGTTGCTCAAGGGCACCTCGGCAGTGACCTTGTAATGGCCATTACAATGACAAATAAAGATAGTTAACTTAAACACCTACTTTCCTGTGTTGCCACAACATCTCATGTGAGAGCACCACAAGCATTGTGTAAGTCCTTTTATCGGGTCAGGGCAGCTAACTTCTGGTCCATCAAACAAACGTTATATATTTTAAGGAAAAAAATTCAGATATACATTTTTTTGGGTTGAAGTTGGCACTAGAAAAGTTAATAGGCACCTGGCACGTCCCTATCCATGTCCTTGGGCATGAACCGCCGACCATCTGACCCTTGATGTCACCACATGTGAGCAAGCCGTTAACGCGATGGAGCAAAGATCTAAGAACAAACCTCCATCCCAAAAATAGCAGGCTTTCTGCTTTTTATATCCCATTAGCTTTCACAACCGGAGACTCTGCTGATTATGTTGAGCACATTTAACTCCGCAAGGAGACGTACACCAGATTTGGTTATATATCCGAAGAAATCCACCTGAGAGCATGTCTACCCAAGCTTGGCTTACTTTCAACTATCCTTTTCTCACTTTAATTAACAGTCAAGTCCAAAATAAAGATAAAACTGCGCCAGAATATTTGATGATGGGTGGGAACTTGGAGGAGGAAATGGGAAAACTAGGATTAGTCTGACATAAAAGTCAAGGACTGAAACTGCACAGAAGAATAAAAGAACAGCAAGATGAAAAGAGACAAAAACAAAAATTCAAGTGCATGTTTTTGTAAACACACTCAGATCCTGTGCCAAGGGCAGCCCCTGCTGTACCCTGCAATTCAACAGAGCAAAATCAGGCTTGCTACTATTTATGTGTCCACACACAATCAAAGACGTGAGCGTACGATATGCACACACACACCCAGCTGGATGAGTGAAATGTTTCACACCAAAGCAGAGTTGATTACAACATACTGGAAGCCACAACCACACTGCACCTTACCCCTCCAGCCTTTTCCTTCCTCTATTCCTCTTATTCCATTTTCCTCTTCCTGTAATAATCCTTTAACAACCTAAATCGGTCACATAAACAACTAACAATTAGTAACCATATTAAGAAGTTTTTTTCTTTCTACCTCAGTTTTTTTAAACATTTTAAACATTTTCTCACCACTTTTCTCTTGTCTTTTCTGCACATCTCCTTTCTATACCCCCTCCCCTTTTTTTTAAATCTCACATCTCACCCTTCCTTCTTTCCTCCAATCTTTAGTGAAGGGAAACACAAATCAAACTCAGCCCTGCACAGCTTCCTCTAATTCAGCAGCAGTTTCCCCTCAGAGGATGCTTCCTTTGCTGCTTTGACACCCTTATTGCCTTTAACAGTTCCACCACCATGCACACAGGCACAAACTTGTACCCCAGCAACCTTTATAGCCCCCATCCACACTTAAACATGAACAAATAAGAGTTGGCCTTTTATCCTCTTGCGTTAAGATATGGGATCCACATTCCACAGCCTTTTTTTTTTCACGATGCACGTGCTTTGTGTAGACAAAGAAAAGGTACTGTCTATAATAGCAACATCGTCAGGGTAAAACCTCTACCTTCAATCAAATGCTGAAGTTTAAGGAAGACTCTCTAGAGTGAAATGATCCCTCTCCTCTTTTTTGACTGTTACTCCCCATAATCTTCTGCCTTCCTGAGACCCCACTCCTCCTTTGTTTTTCCTCTCGCTGTTCATCTTTTTTTCCATTGTTGTTCATGTTCTTCCGACAGCCCCCACTCACCTCCTTTTCTTCAGGTGAGCGCCCATCTAGGCAGGTCACGGCAAGTCTGTGGCCTTGTTTGCTCTGATTAAAGCAGCACTCTGAGGTGTGTCAGGCCCACTTCTTAATATCCAGACTTCATCTTTTTATCTTTGTATTCTCACAGTCTAGATAAAAACATCAAACCTGACCTAGAAAGATAAGCTTGGGTATCAAACTGAATGGTCTAGGTATTTGTCTGTGTATGAGGGTAGAGTCTTGCAAATGCATAATAGGCGTGATTGATAATAACTTCGGTTGAAAAGTAACTTAAATCTTATGTTTTAATTTCACTATACTCTTTGTCCTCATTTTCAACAACAGTGGTATTAATTAACTTTAAGATTTCTGACCAATGACTGCTGAACTACTATTTACAGCTGGAAAATGCAGAAATCTCCTTTACATGAGGATGAAGACTAGAACAAAGATAAATTTATCTGCATTAAAAAAAGAGAAAGTGCTTGAAATACGTTCTGAGTAAAGCGTATTATGCACTAGTCTCCAAATTTATGTTAAATGCTCATAACAGACAACATCTTGGATCTCAACTGCAATTTTCAACAAAAAAACGTCATTGGAAAGAATTTAAATCAAAACGCTCCCCCTTTAAACACTTGGAAATGTTTGCATTTTATAACCATTTATACAAAGGATTTGACACCTCAGCTACGGAGGCTTGATCACGGGGTCATGGTGGTTACTGAATGTAACTCCATTTCTTTGAGTATGTTGCCACCAGAATACTGTAGGCAAACATGCTGCTACTGCCAGTTGGAAAGTACATATCCACCTTATTTTAGATAGTGCATCCATTGTGACAAACCTAAAATAAAATATTTTTAATGTAAAAACCACATAAGAAAATAATAGGCAAGTTTTCAATGGTATTTTGTTCCTTTTGTATAAAATTAGAGTCTTTAGGAAATTATAACAAAAACTAACTGATTGAACTTTAAACCAAACCAGACTTTTCCCTTTTTTTTAACTTAATGAAACAACTTAATAAATGCACAATGCTCTTAAAATTACAAGGATCCAACTACAACAAAAAGTCTCTGCGCACACAACTTGTCTTTGATGCCATCTGTAGAACAGCTGAGTCTGTCAGAAAGGCTCTGGTTGCCCTGCATCTGGAGACGGTACTGAAGACAAGGAGAGAGAGAGAGGAAATGTAAAGAGATGGAAAAAAAATAAGCAAATGAGCGACAGAGAGCTCATAAAAGTGAAGGGACAGGGCGGCATTCTCCAACTGCTTTCTACCGCTTCTGCCAGCCTGGATTCACAAAACTACAGCTCTGAATAAATCCAGTTGTTAACGGTTCTGTTTGTTTGCAGTCATATCAATAGTTTAACGTCCTGCCGGAAAAAAGGTAAACTACATAATTCTGCTTTATTTTTGTCTCCTATAGGTTTGATGCTGAAATGGCTTTTTGAAAATTCATTTGTGTAAAATCTGTATATCTTCCTAATGATCTTGTAGTTGTAAACTGGCTTTATTGATATACCTTTTAACATTACTACATCCTAATTTAATTGAAAATGCGTCTTCCTTGCGTTCTTACCACTCTCTTTATCTTTCTTTCTCCATCGCTCAGTAACATCCCCTCCCCTTACATTCCAGCATTACCCTCTCCTCCTCCTCCCACCTGACAAAGCCTGCATTGTGTTGCAGATGCTGTTTAACATGGACTCCCTCTCTCTGTGTCCCTCATATGGAGCAATTCTTAGTGTTAAATAGGGTTATTTTCCTCCTGTCTCTCCAAAACTGTCTGTGCGAGTGCAATCCGATTTTTGAACAAAATTTTGCTAAAAGGATATGCTCCTTGGGTATATACGCTGAAAACCTTCATCTTTTCGATTAGTTCACACAATAAACATTTAAATGTCAGAACGTCGTTTGTCCTTGCCTTTGCACGCCCCCTTCTGTGTGGCTGTTTTGGTAAAGACACTGAAAGCTGATTACTACGACCTGACCTTGGTCCCCGCCTAAAAGCAACAAACATCCACTAAACTCAGACTATGTCACGCTCCTATTATTATTTTTCATTTTGCAAGGTGCAAGACCCCTAAAGGAAAGAGACTTCATTGTTATTCCAGTTGACTCAAAAGTAGAGGAAATCTTACTTGAATTTCTATCGAAGGCATGTGTGCCTGCGGAAAAGCCCGGATTACTTCAACTGCCACATGCAGGGGATCAACTGATGTTTGGTTTCCAAGAGGCCGGAAATGACCGAAAGAAAAGGAAGGACAGTATTTTGGTAAAGGGGACACACTGTAATATAACCCAAGTTAGGAATGTAGCTCGTGAGGTGAGCTGAACTGTGACTGCCGCACAGAAAGGAAAACAAGAGATATGAACCTTAAAACAAACTGACTGTGTGTGGGGGAGACCAAGAGACAGAAATGGGAAATCAATAGAACAATTAAGATTCAACAGAGGATATATATATATATATATATATATATATATATATATATATATATATATATATATATATATATATATATATATATATATATATATATATATATATATATATATATATATATATACACACACACACACATACACAAACATACAAATGCCACTCACATCTCTGCTTCTTTTTATACTTTTTCAACTGGGATATAAAAGTTAAACACAATTCATTGTACACAGTTAGGGCGCATTTATGTTTCCAGTTTGGTACTTTTAGTCTGAACCAAAGCTAAAAATGACATATTTACTTTGCCTTCCAAGCAGAAAATCTTGATTTGTTTGGCGTTCACATCGGCCTTCAACATTGGACAGATGGTTTGGTTTGTTTGCAGTCAGACCAAGACAAATGCACCTTTCCAAGAGGTCCTAGTCTGCTTGTTTGGTTCACACCAAGGCTTGAGTTGGCGGTGCTCAAACACGTACAAAAGAGCAAACACAGCAGAGTTCGCTTTAACTGAACCAAGCATGTCAAGCGTGATCGCAGGCGAAATCGTCACATTTTGTCTGTCTCTCATTGCAGCAGCGCAGAGAGCACTCACCTCCTGGTCTCCACATCACATTCAGAGCCAAGCTTATATACTGATTTTACCTTTGGCTTAACTTTCTTGCACTGCTGCTACGAAACCACAAGTTTGAATTAAAGAAAATATGCCCATTACATAAGAATCCACAGTTGTGGAAGAAGCTTATAACTTGTTTCCATGTGAATGACAGCAGAAAAGTCACATAAGCCAGTGTAACATTAGGTATTAGTTCCACAGTGGGGAATCAAAGGTATCCAAATCATGTGACAGGCCAATTTAGATGCACATGAGCTTACTTAGTGCCCCTTTACACTTTTACACAATAAATACCATTCATACTAAGGAATTTGAACAGTTTGAGAGGTGGAAAAATGTCTTCCTTAAATGCGTTTTCAGATTTCCGAGTCAGGGTAAGTAAACAGTGAGCATTACTCAGTGTCTTGTGAGTCATGTCATAGTGGGCTTGTTCTGTGAAAGGAAAGGCAAATAAAGTCGAATCAGTGTTTCTCAGATGAGGGTGGTCTTTTTTAAGATATTAACTTACAGTACAATATCACACTATCAGCCAAAACAAAAGTAGTTCAAAAGTAAAGAAGTGATAACATTTAAAAGCTGTGTGATATTCCAGCTTTCCAAACTGAATTTTTAAGTGTCAGACAGTCACCTCTATACGTTATTGTAAGTTGTTTATTCACAGAAGGTACATTTCCAGCCTTAATCAGAAACAGTGCACAAACAGACCAACATTTCAGTTTCACTAGAAAAATTAAACGGCATGAATGCAATGAAAGTTTTTCTACCTTTATTTGGATAATTTTATGACGTAAATATGTTGATTCCCCCCCCCCCCCCCCCCCCCCCCCCCCCCCCCCCCCCCCCACCGCATACATTGAGGCGCTTACCATTATTGAAGCGGGACCCGCCACTTCTGTCATCTTGCTGGAAAGGACCCGGTCCGTCCAAGATCCAGAATGTCCCCTGACAAAACTCTGCGTTACCTTTCCCTTTTGAGGTGGTTACAGTCTTGACAGCGGATACATTCCCCGTGCAGCATGAACAACCTCTTGATGTCGAAGTAAAAATGTATAATCCTGCGGCACGCTGACACACACACATACACACACACACACACACACATACACACGATCAAAAACATATACAAACGTGGAGTAGGAAGGAGGGGGAAAAGCCGGCGGCTCCAACCAAATTGCGACTTGTGGAGGAATGCAGCAACAGCTGGAAGCAGAGAGCTAGACAGGGAACAAGGGGAGGGAGTATCTCCCTTTCCTCCTCACTCTCTCGCTCACTCAAGCACACACGGTATAATATGCAGGTGTTAACAGACCCGCACTTGACCTCATATCATAAATGGTTCTAAGACAAAAGCCTTTATACTTGCACAGAGGGGAGAGGAGGGAGAGGGAGAGCATTCCTGCAGACTTACTGGCCAAGATGAAGATAAGAAACCAAGATAGGACTCTCTGGCCAATGATGTTCACAACAGAGACACACTGGTCTCCCTTTACATGTAGGACACAATCCAGTCCTCATGCAACATACATTGATAAGTAGTTTACAGAAGTCTGATAAAGATTCAGACAAGAACCATATTCTGCTGCAGGCAGATTGGATGCATAAATGTTCATAACATGACTCTGTGTTGCACTAAAACACTGTACTAGGAAAGATACCATCACCAATGGAAAACAACAATAATAAAGCATATAAAGGACAGGGACAGAGAGCATCATCTGAATATCATGAACAGATCCAAGCACACCTGAGAAGAAGCTTTATCATAAATAAGATCAACTTTACCTTTTTCTTAAGCTGACTGAACTGAACTGAAGTTAACATAAACTTTTTTTTTAATCGTTACTGACACAACCTATCATCGCCTAACTGAGTAGACACAAATGGACAAACGATTGGCTCAATATTTAGAATCAACTTTACTTTCATTCAGCTGTTAGGAATAAGCAAAAGTAGCTGTGGCTAAAAGTCTTTGGGCACTTTTCAAAGAAACACTGGCCACGTTGGAGGTTAAACTGAGCACATATCTGAAATATAAAACTTTCATGAGCTCATTCATTTCATGAGCCATTGACTTCATGGCCATGCTGTTTATGTCGTACTGACAAAGGCAAAGCGTGCTTGCAGAGAAATTATGGACTTGTGGATGATTAAGGGTTAATGCATTTTCTGGAAAATTTGTGAGAAAAAAAGGCACATGCTTAAATGTCCCTCTCCTGGTGTTTGATCTTGTTTTCTACCCTTTAGTTTTATGTGCAATTCAGTTCAACTTGGCTTAAATAACCAGCTTTTAAAATAAAAGGCCTCATTCCATCAAGATTTAGTTGTAGATTTTCTAAACGAATGACATTTTCAATGAATATTTCTAACTGTATGAAAGTAGCTGGAGTATTTGCACTTAGAAACACTGGATGCACCTCATTGTCATATTAGAACAAATAGAGAATAATTTTTTCTCATAACGTAGTCAAGAATAAGTTGACTGCCAGATTAAAATGTTGGAAGAGCAATTGCTTCTTGCCACCAAACTCTTTCCCACGGGTCTAAAATGAATGACCTTGTGACACAAACATAATAGTCTGCTGAAAAAGTTTAGTTAATGAGACATGTTTCATAGGTCTGCTCATTGATATACTCTAAATGTGCTTCCCCTCAGTTTAATCCTCCACACGGGGAGCTGTCAGCAATGGTAGGCTGCAAGTTATGTGCACCATCTGAAAAATCTCTGCTACATGTCCAGTCGTGCATCATTCTGAAGACACCACGACGCACAAGTTAATTCCATCAATCCTATATCAGACTGCTCACATTATTTAGGAAAGCTTTCTATGTTCTTTCAGTATAATAACGGCTGTTACAAAAAGCAGACAAGATGATTTATAAAGAGTCTTTAAACAACTTTAGTCATGCAGAATTTTGTTTAGGCTTTGCACACTGCAGTCGGCTTTGCAGACCAACTGTTTGAGGTTGTCACATGGTCAATAAAACATAAGTATAGTCCTCAAAAAAAGGTTCTCCGGTTAGGTCTAAGGTCAAGAAAGCTGATGCAGACATGTGTATTTCCATTTAAGCAGTGTTATCTTATCTCTGTAACACCGAGCAGATCCCTCAGTGGGTAAACAGGAAGAAAGCACGCACAATGCCCTGCTCTGCTTTCTCACTGCCCCTCAGCACACCATTGTACCTGGAGCAGCATGTGAAGGTGTATTAACTGACCGAAAGAAAGTCTAAACAAAACTTTTCAAACCTACCTGGCTAAATGATCTCCTTCATTGAGAGATTCTTCAAATTTCTTGAAGTGAATAAAACCAGCTGCCTGTGCTGCTTGTCATAGGGACTTCATGCCCATTTACAGTCTTGATATAATTTACTGAAGCATGTGTGGAACGTCTTAAAAAGAGAAAGATACAAAGCTAAATGTTATCAGTAACGCTTCCTGCCACCAGCTGCTTTTAACTTTCTCTCTTGTTGAGTGTTTCCAGAAGCTATTAGACTATTATGTCTCCATGGGTGCTTGCAAGTAATGGGAGCTGCTAAGCTTTCCCCATGACATCATCCCAGAGCCCGTGGGGTTGAGAGGACTGCATAATGTCTGACAGCATTCCCATAAGAATTCCACTATTGTCATGTGACCTCCGACGGCTGGGCTGAAGCTTTGGAGCTTTTTGGAAATTGTTTTATTATGGTTTTAAAAACATTTATGCGTGTGCGTGCATGTTTTTTAACTGATATAATTTTCTTTTAAGTTTACTGTAACACAGACTCACACAAAGAAAAGACCATTCTTTTTAACCACTTATACGGAGTTCTTTAAATTGAAACCATCTCAAATGAAATTATTCTCGATTACCCGACGGCTCATTTGATCTCAGTGGAATCCCTCTTATCATCTTTGATGTGAGGCTTTGAGGAACGGGTATGCCTATCCAGTTCACATGCTTTTAATAAAAATGTAATGGCGCATAATTGAATGTAACTGACTTTTAATTGATTGTTGTTTGTGTACAAAATGAGGTAAAGTTGGCAGTGGCCTGCTGCAGCTTCTTTTTACATGTTTTGTTCATTCTTTTCTTGTTTTTGCTGGGCTCTAATTCCCACATAGAATGGACAGTCATGAGATGCGGTTTCATTTGCTTGTACAGCTGAAAAGCATAGTCATCACAGTCTGAGGAGGAACACTAACAACTCTGAGAGTAATAAATGTCAGAGATTCAGTCAGCTCTAGTAGATGACATCACACAACAGAAACAGCAGAGATTAAATGAACTGAAGAGAAAAAGAAAATAAAAATCTGCGAAAACATTCAGAATTCTGACTTGAATCTCAGAATTCAGACTCTTTGTTCAGAATTGTTGTTTTTTCTTCATTGGCTCTAATACTCTTCTGTAGTGCACCATATTTAAACATGATGATGTTTTCTAATTTGGGGAAATGTTTCACATACAGTGTGGATGAAGAGGGCACACAAGTGTTGAATTTGTTAAGAGAGAAATGACAAACTGGAAATAATGAAACAAACCAGTGTGAAGAGTAAAATAGACGCATGTCTTCAACTGTGGTGTCCAGTAATGGGAAGGAGGGAGGGGCGGTTTTATTACTTTAGGGCTTTATTAGAATCTGAAACTCGTGCTTGAGTTGCTGTCTTCTCCTTTGAAACCTGGGAAGCCAGCTGGGATACAGTGGAGTGAGACAAGGGAGAGAAAAAAAAGGACCAATCCCAACAACAGAGGAATGCTCTCAGTTCAATCTGCCACTCTCTGCGCTCCCACTCGCCTGCCATGGTATGTGTAATTACTCCTCAATTAAAGTGCCTTTGTTGCGTAAGTGTGTGCGTGGACCTCACAGTGCTCGGTGGCCACATTCAATCCTGTCAACAACGAGGCCTGGAAAGAGCAGGCGATTTCACACGTGTGCGTCATGCAGGGTGAAAAAGGAGGCGCACTGTTGTTATAAAAAGAAAACATTTTGTTTCCCTTTCAGATGCCGCCGAAGCAGAACTCCTTATCCAGCTGACCGTATGCGCTGTTCTGGTGGAATTCTTCCCTTTCCGTCTGATAGCTGTTCCTCACCAGCAACACGACTGGAGTCAGATATTTTCTTCTCTCAGCTTTCCAGTTCCCTTTGCTCCTCTGTGCTCTGTAAATCTCCTTTCCCTTGCTGTCTTGCTCTCCTCCTCGCCCTCCTTACCCTGACCACAAGAATGCGCGGCGACTGTCACGGCCCTACCGTCTATGTCATGCATGATAATCACCGGGCCCCTGAGGCACAGACACACACACTCACACACTGTAGATGTACTGATGCACATAGCACAAAGGCACAACACACATCAATCAAGTCTGATGCAGACTTCAAACCCACAGTACACGGTCATATATTTTGGCTCCTTTATGCATTTTTTCTGCACATTCCACCAAACTGAGACAATTCTATTTCTGGATCCAAGAAAACAAACAATAACCTTAAAAATGTATAGCTATTTATTTGTATATGTGCATAATGTTTTATTAGATATGTGGCACAAGTTCCACACATATTTGGCTTTCCCTCAGCACCCACCTCCCCACCCCTTTCCCCTGAAGGTGCCACTTTATGCACCTCTCGTTAAATACCATGAATGTTGAAACAGCACTGGCAACAAGGGGCTCCTCTTTCACAACACATGACTTAGTTTAGGAGAGCGTGTAGTCAAAAAGAACCAGATAACTACAGTATGTGCCCCCCTCCCCCCGTCTGAGTTTATTTCATTACTGTGAGGGGGGGGGGGGGGGGGGGGGGGGGTGCACAGTTAAAAACTTTACTTCAAACAGTTAACAAACACTAGCGCGTTTCCAGCGCCATAGACATCATGTTGGGGATTTTCGGTCACATGCCTGCTGGTTTTGAAACAAAATATACTGGAAGCCTGTAAACAAGGAACAGCTGAATGTATTTTACGCTGCGCTCCTGTCTTTCGGGAATAATAATAATCCAAGAAGTCGCCAGGCGAGTGATCTGTGTTGAAATTACATTTCACAGTAGCGATGTGACTTGTTTCCAGTAGGGAAATAGTAACTGCAGCTTGAGCTTTGGTATGAAAGGTTTGACTTATGAAAAAGATTAGAAAAAAAGAGAATGCTGCGAGGCATTTCTGGGTTTCTCTGATCTGAGCTCTGGCTTCTTTGAGTCTTCTGGACTTTGTTCATAACATTGAAGCTGAGAGAGCTCACTACGACTAAATGATGAGTTCCTGGAAGACTTAAAGGCTTTATGATATCAGAGAAACGTAGGTCTTTGGTTGTCCTCGAGTAAGAACACTGAGATCTATCAGCATCAGAAAGGTTGCTTGTAAACAATAATCCCCCAAAACAAAGTCATAATGTAATATGATTAGTTCATTCACACAACATGAAAAAACAAAAAATCCACCATTAGTAACTTCTTCCCACCAACACGATAAACTGGGGTGTGTGTCATCTTGGTTTTCGATCCCGTTCAGTCATCAGCAGGTTATTGAGTTTGATGACGATGTTGGCAAAGTCAGTGAGATCCACAAAATCAGAGGTGATGATGTTGACTCCATCCACTCCGGGTTTCTGAGTCTCAACCCAGGACATGATAGTGGGCAGATTTCTAGAGCCACAAAAGAATAACATTTGTATCAGTAGTACAGCAGTCACAGTATTTTTGTTAGATCAAACTTTTTTCATTTGAATTTAAAATCTATTTTATCTCTTTTAAAAATGCTCAAAATATTCAGTACATTGCCACAGCGTCTCCAGTGTCACACTTCTGTCCATCTGATTTTATTAAAAAGTGTTACTGGGGTTTTAAACTATGCTGCAATGTGGGATAAAACTGACTTCAAGGTTGAAAATAAATAAAATATATATAAAATAAATATAAAGCTGGGTCTGTCTGCCTGTGGGAACCATCCCCCCCCACACACACACACACACACACACACACACACACACACACACACACACACACACACACACACACACACACACACACACACACACACACACACACACACGCACGCACGCACACACACACACACACACACACACACACACACACACGCAAACAAGGTCAGTGTTGCCGTGTCATCTCAAACAAATCCACTGTTCAGCCACCGGCAGAACAAAAGCAGGAAGTTAGAATGTTTATCCACTAGTGGTAAACAATCCCACTTCCATGGAAATGCAGAGTCAGGCCGCCTCCTGTCTCACTGCAGCATCCGTTTGGGAATTTTACACCTCAGCATTGGTGGCTAATTGTCTCGGATCTAAAAGTGCTGAGATTATATTTTAATTTAAATTTAACTCTAACGTTCACCAATCGGATCACTGTAAAAGATCTTTCACTTCATTTAGCTCTCGCTAAATATACGACTTACGTCTTATGCAATTTCAGTTATGAGCTCATGTTTGATGCTGTGTAACTTGGGATAAGATTATTCCTGTTCTTGCTTTAACTCTGTCATACTGTGCTGATGTGTTTTCTAGATGTGTCTGTAGACAGCTGGGTTGACTGTGATGGTGTGTACTTTTTATTGACTTGTTTCTGTCCCGGTTTTGCCTTTTCCTTCCTCCTAGCCAGCACTTGCTGTACTGTCCTCTACTGGATACAAATGGTAATGCATCCAATCACACAAATCCCACAAAAGCCCAGTCACTGACCTCTCTACCAGGTAGCTACGAAGCCCCCAGACAAGGCCCTTCGCCACAGTGTTGACCGTCGGAGTGAGTATGGCCTGGGTAACGTGGAAGGATCCCTGCTTGGCTCTTTCCTTCAGTGTAGTTTCAAGGAACTGGGGGAGAATGTGTTGGAAAAAAAAAGAAATCTTACTGAAAGAATAATGTAATAAAATTGGTTAGGAAGGTTATGTGAGGATATTCTGACAATATGGTGTGGAAGCACGTTTTTGTGGTCACTTTAAGTGAAACGAAGGGAAGACGAAGCAAACACAGAAGACAGATTGGAGAAGAAAACAGAAAGAAAGAATGAACTGTTATGGTTTTAACATCACGTGTCAGTAAATTATTAAATTCTTACATCCGAATTGCCCCAAAATTATATCAAAACATAAACTTTTCATATAAGAGTTATTCAAATGCCATAAATGTGACCCAAAACATAATGAAATTCCAAAAAAATGGATGAGTATCCAAATTAAACAATAGACCTTCTGTTGACTGACTGCTTTTCTAAAATTCTTCTTCACAAAAAGCTTTTCTTTGTAACTATTTGTACGGGGATTTAATTCTAGCACAGCAGGTTTAGTGCCGCCCTCCTACCTGTATAAGCTTGTTGGGCTCTGTGGTGTTTGCCCACGGAGCAGGGATTTTGGTACCCGGCCACATGACAGGGACACCCTGTGCACAAGGATGATGATAAAACACGATCACCTGCAGGGAGAAGAAAATGAAAGATGAAAGAATTTGAAAGCTTGAGCTCAAATTCATGAAAAAAAGTCTTAAACAACTACAAGTTAACAGTGTTTCTAAAATTTGCCTTCAGTTGTTTGTACTCCACAAATACAATGTCATTCAACCTCAGCTAATTTTGGAAATGTATGCTTTAAAGTTGATGTTATTGAATGATAAGATATAGACCTACACATGCATTCCTTTATGTGGTATGTGATATTAAATACATTAGCCAAAAAAAAGGTTTAATTAGGTAAAGAAAAAATAAAGAAAAGCATGCACATGCAGGTATCTTTAACCTGTTTTAGAAACAGTCAGATTAGTCGCAGCTGAAGTTAAACTGATATTACTGGAACACTTTTGGTCGTAATCTAATCAGTCAAGGTTGGGTTTTAATTCTTTGCTTTGCAGGACTTCTGTAGCAGACCGCTGAGCCCATACTATTACTGTAGGTTTGAGCTTAACATTTGTATTTACAGTGATATATTCTCACTTTCACTCAATGATACATGTTTTAATCATAACTTTATTCACAAAACGCACATCTGCACAGACTATAAGTCATTTAATAACAGGACAAAGCAAGGAGAAAGGCTGCCCTCTGCAGCTGCATACTGTTCATGTCCTCCTCCGTTCTCTCCGCTCTCTTCCTTTCCTATCTGCTGCACCCTCGCTGTCTCCTTTGCCAAGTAAGCCAGTCACAGATTAAGGTCATGGGAACAGGAATGATAGGTGGCTATCTGAATGAAACAGTCTTACGCTTTACACTAGTAAGACTGAATTATCAGCATGGACACCTAAAGGCAGCCTATACAAACTTCAGACACAGAAGTGTGTAAGTGCAGGCTCCGGACTGACTGCTGGGGTCTCATCTCCATGCAGCTGCATTGTTGTGTTGTTGAATAACATAAAGGTTGTCAGAGAGTCTGAGATGAAAAAGTTATGATGTAAAATATGTCAGAGAGGGGAGGTAGAACGCAGATGGAAAGGCTGCAAGGTAAATTCAAAGAAAAGGGAAAGGCGGGCTGGGTTGTGGAACAAGTGTTAATTGGATGATGCTCACCGCTAATTCTTACCTAGGAAAGCCCCAGGTGGCAGGGATTACCTGATATTCATCAAGCCCTCTACCACACGCACGCCTACATACCTGTTTTACTTTGCATACTCTTACTGCAAACTGCGCTAATGCCAAATATATTTTCATGCATGCACATGTGCAATGGATAGAGGACACCCTTAAATAATATCACTTAACTCAAATTTAAAATCTTTTCTTGCTGTCGCAGCCCCTGTCTCGGGGGGATTTGTTTTTAGAGAATATGAGCATGTTGCAATGTTTCACTGCTGCTTCTCCACCTCACCTGGTACCTTTTCTCCCAGAGGTAGTCCAGAGTTACGCTCTCCACAGCGCAGTTATTGCACAGTTTACTGCCAAAAACTTCCCGGAGCATGTTGATGAGGTACACATGGTGCTCTTCCTCCATTGCATAATAGTGATTGAAGTCCAAAAATATTACCTAATACATGAATTAAATCAGTCTCCAATCAAACAATATGTGTTTGTTTTGAATCCTGCTTTAATGAACTTTAAAACGGACCCCTCACCTCTTTCTTGTGTCTGGTAAGGAAACAATTGATCTCCAGCAGGCCATCCCTCACCTTAGGGGAGAAGCAAATGAAGGGGTTAGACATCAATGCTATATCTGGAGGGCAAACTATTTCCCCATTGCTCCATATAAAGACATCTTAATGGAGACTAATTTCAGTTGCAGAGACTCCTAGCAGGGTGTGAAGTTGCTGCGACTGGCACCAGACAAGTCTGTACGTTTTCTTCTCCATTAAGCTTTATAGTCACAAAGCCTCCTCATGAGGCAGTCCCTGCAACAAGAGTCAGGTTGGGAGCCAGCAGGTTAGAACGACCCACTTCAGAGCGGAGAGACCTTCACAACTAAGCGCACATCTTTTGATCCCTGCTCTGCTTTATCTCTCGGCTGCTTTCCTTACCAGCGTAAAACTAAACAAAGCAGTTGTTGAAGAACAGATTTTACAGTTCACACCAGGACAAAGTACAGCGTAAACACCAACTCTAGCTACATTATTGCATGTTAATTTTGATATTCCAAGACTGCTGTCCTTTCGTGTATTAATTAAAGCAAACATCACTGAAGGACACTACACTGTTAAAAAAAAAGACAACAATTTCAACCAGTAAGTAAAGATGACTTACTAATTTGTCAGTTACTGATGACTTCTCCACTAACCTTGTGTCCAAAGAGACCATGGATGAAGTAGATCTCATGTCCAGCTTCACCAGGTTTAGAGGACACCCTGAGATCAAAGTAACGAATCCCTGCATCTAGTTGCTCTCTAAATGTCAGGTTCTGCGAATACAGATCACAATTTTTCAGGACTGCCTGCAGAACCACAAACAGCCACGCAGCTACCTAGGATGGATTTTGATGTTAACAGCAGTACCTGTGTCATGGACCACTTCACCATGACCTTTTTGGCCAAGACGCTGAACATAGTGGCCAGGTACTTTACGTATGCCTTTTGATCGGGGCCCACAGGTGCATGCACATCCACCCAGAAAGTGAAAGAATCGTGAGAACCTGGAAGAAAGAGTGAAAATGTCTAATGCTGACTGACAGTCAAAATTGCGCAGGATGTTGTGATAGCGGTAATGAGACACTATTGGGTTCTCAGCTTGCATCTTGAAAGCCTTAACAGCTTCAGTTTCTATTCCGTTTTTATAATAATATACCCCACTATTTGGCAAGGCTCCGTTCACTTAGTTTACCTCCTGGTAACGTTTATCTCTGCAAGGTTTACTGGGACAACCAGGGCGCTTTTAGGCGACTGACTCACCTGGCACGGCGAGGTGTTTGAGCGGCATGGCACTGAGCTTGGAAGGGAGCGAGCCCATCCAGTCGGCATTAACGTTGCCGATGCCCGCGGGTCTCGTCTTCATGTCAAGAAGTAGCAGCCAACAACCCCGTCAGGACGCCGCTCTCTGGGACGGACGCACGCCCGGTGGCGGATTCCCGTGCGCTCCCAGCAGGCAATAACCAGCACAAGTCATCCTGAAAGATGATAGTTAATTTGAATGCATTTTCAGCATCTACACGGCGCGCTGATAATGGTGTCCGATTTCTGCTTGGCTACTGCACAGCAGCGCGGCAAAACCGGACATTCTTGACGAGGCCGACGGGGAGATAACGGGCTTAGTAATCCTCTTATAAGGTACTGAATTTCCACTTGTTAGACCAACCTCCCCGCCCGTTCTGCCACTTCTTGGCTTATCCTGCTCCGAGTGTGTGCTCGGACCATCCTCTGAACGCACAAACAAACTGAAACGCGCAGAAAGGTTGACTGATTAGAGCATTTTCTTGGATTAAAACTGTGTCCAAAATCAGCAAATCCTGACGCGCTGATTGGCAGGATGACTGCGCGTAAAGCACTAAAGGGCTCACACATGGATCAACTCATATAGATGACGTAGGATGACACAAGCAACTTAGTATGTTGTCAAAACAAATCCTGCATTCCACTGGTAACAGTGAAATGGAGCAGATTTGGAAGTTTGTCCTTTAATTTCTTTGAAAGTCTGTCAGCTGCATTCTGAACTAAATCGGTAGGAAAGGTCGGATTAAGCAGTAGTAGACATCCAACTGAGAAGATAAAAGATAATCATGGATAACTGTTACCAGAGTGATTATTGTTAATTCAAAAACCCTTTTGAACTTACAAATTTATTTCATGACAATCACGAAAGTAATAGAATAGTTACAATCTTAATATCAACAAAAAAAAAAGAATTTAGATGCATGGAAATTCTTATAAAGCTGAAACAAGCTTAATTGTTAATTAACAGGAAAAGGCTATTATTATTAGGCATGCAGTTGTAACCCTTTCTGTTGCACCGCGGTGAAGTTTGTTACAACTCGTGGAAAACAGCTGACATCCGTAATTTGCGTCATAGAAGGATTCAATCTATGAATGATCCAATGTGCGACGAGGTTTCATAAAACAGTCACAAAATGCCAAAACAACCAAAGTTCCCACAGTGTAGAAGTCGCGAGCCACAAAAACAACTGTAAAAACAAGGTTACAACAGAGTTGAATCTTTTTTTTTTTTATTTATTATTATTACAAACACAACCATAATACTTTAGCTCCATCTACTGGTGCGCAGAAAACTCTGCCACGGAGGTTTTTTTATTTTTATTTTTACCTTTCCCAAAAATAATTGCTTTTTGAATCCCCTACGAAATAACAAAACGTATAATATTCCCATCTGAGCTGGAACCTTAAAGAGCTCAGCTGGTCCTGAATTAAAAAGAAAGAAAGAAAGTAAATAGATAGATAGATAAATAAATGCTAAAATAAACACTCATTTGTCCTCTCTTTCCTTAATTTGGCATATTGTTTGGAGCAGGAACGCTGTCGTAGTCTACGCTTAATGATTTATAAAACCAAAAAGTACAATGAATATGAACAGGTTTTAATTTAAATTGTGACGTAAAAAAATCCCCCCGCCCCCGTCACAGCTTTTACCTCCGTGGACTATAAGTCCCAGAAAGCGTGGCGGCTGCATGTGTTTGTCACGTGTTCACCAAAACAAACGTAGCGTTTGTGTGGACGTTTCCATCGTTTCCACGGGAGAGGTCACGCAGCCACGGACGTGCCTGAAGTTAGTCAATACGTGGGGTTTTATCTGTTGCTGTCAGCCGTGCCAGACAACGGCCGATGAGAGGAAGAGCGCCCTAATCTGGTAAGATTAAAACTGAGAGAGAAAAGTCGGCACAGATAGATTGCGCGTAGAAAACGGCTGAGAAACGCAACTGTAAACTGTCGGTTAGACAATAAACTGAGGCTGTTTTGGTCAGACAGACCGCAGATGCGTCCTCTGCGTAGGCTTGGCGAGTTTGTTTACCACACAAACAGCTTGCTGGCGTGGAACTTTGAGCAGCTGAATAAATAAATATATATAAAAAAAATCTACAATAATATTCTTTTGTCAAATGTTCTTAGAATTTAGATAAACGTGGATAATCTACTGCGTTTCTTTTCCTCTGATAGGTCGCGTCAACGCAGGTTTTCAACATATCTGACCTTGATCAGCGTCCTAATGTCATGTGGCCCTGCTCTTAATCTCGTTTAAATCCCTCCACAGTAGGCCACTTATTTTCTTTTTGTCCCTTGTCCAAGACTCGAAGCATTTGTTTCCAGATGAGTAATGATGATTGTAAATTCAGTGTACAAAAGGGTGGCAGTTATTTGAACATTTAAATATTGGTAATTTTATCTTTAGTCACTCATAAAATTGTTATAAGAATTATTTTTCTTAATTCCCCATAACTTCTTAACCCTATTCAGTGAACTGTCTGACCACAGCAGGTCAGTAGTACTTACTCATGCAATTTTAAATTTCTTTAAAAACATACACACAGATGGAATTCTGATGCCTGCTTTCATTTTATTTATTTATTATATAATATTTCTCAAACATGTGTGCATGTCATGATTATTTGCAACCAATGTGTGATCTATTTTTACATTTTTCTATCTTTTTCTTAACCCAAGAAGTACCATATTTTACATTCATCTACCCATATTGTGGGTCAACCATTAGTATTCACCCACATATGTCTTAGATGCTTTTCTTTATTTACAGCGTCCAACTAAAGCATATAATAACCACAATTTTTTTGTTTTTAGAAAAGCTCAGTAGGCAAATACAATTTCATCCCATAGAGCTGCATTCTTATGCCACGTTTCTGGTGTTATTTACACTTCAAATCACTTTCTGAATGCTTGTATTCGGTGCACGTTGTACCACACCAAGAGTATCTTGGCTAAGAACCCTTGAGCAAGTGATATAGAGGTGCTGGGACACGAAGGACAGATTTCCATATAGTGTACCACCCATTATACCCCACATCCCCAGCTGCTCTTGCTGCAAATATGTGCCGAAGGTCCGCCAACCTGCAGCACAAGTTAAATTCACCTGATGCATAGTTTCACCAGTTTTAGACTAATTTTTAGATCTTCCATTTGAGGTCAGCTAGATATGAGTCATGCAAAAGGTTTCTGCAAATCTCAGTTTACTACATTTTGCATGGCACATTAGTAATTAGTCATGTGTCCTTATACATGTGCAGACATTCAGCTGCAAAGGAATACATTTACCTCGATACAGGCTGAACAGAGAGCACGTACACAGGTATCAGCGTATATTTATAACGTTTTGGTTATACCTATAGCATTTGGTGTAAATACAAACCAACTTATTTGACCATACATAGCATAACTGCGGCCTGTGGTGTCGCGTAAATCCTCTTGCCAGGCAGTGTGCTCAGGGAAGGCTGTCGGTGGCAGTAAGCATGTTGGTGATGTAACATCCTATTTACATCTTTGTTTCCCTAATCTGCCTTGAGCCTGCTGTGTCATCTCCCTTGGGTGATCATGTTGGAGGCTCCTGCAACACTTGTGTGGCATGCACTTAATCCTCCTCACTGAGGGGACTGTAGGAAATGGTCCTCGCCTCAGTTTGTGCCTAGTTATCCTTAAAAATTCAGCTTTCATCTTTGTAAATGATATCTACATGCCCATTGGCTTTGTTTTTTTCTCTTCTTTTCTTTTAGCTGTTTCTTGACTGCTGGCTAATATAGATCACCAGTGGATCAGTTACTGGAAGCTGACTTTTAAACTCTTGGCTCAGTGGATCGTCACATGCCGTACTTCCCAGCAGAAGACTCCTTAACCTCTGGAGATGATGCCTGAGAAACAGGACTGAACAGTTTATTCGCTGAGGACAGGAAACGGCAACAGGAACTAAATGTATTGATGAATCCACACCGCTCACTTATCAGGACCATTGAGAAGCCGATGAAACCGATTTGAGAAATGATGAACCGCTACACCACCCTGAAGCAGCTGGGTGATGGCACCTACGGGAGTGTGCTAATGGGGAGAAGCAACGAGTCCGGAGAACTCGTGGCTATCAAAAGGTGAGGATGTTGATGTTTTTCAGCAGAAAAATGTAGCCGTTCTCACTGTTACATCTGTGCAATTTATTTCCATTGTGTTGATATTGTGATGTTAAAATTGCTGCAATCAACTTAATATTTAGAAATATAGATTAAATTAAATAGAAAAAAATGGCTGTAATGATTTTTTTTATATATATATATTAACTTCTAAATCTATTACCGTTATTGTTTTATACACCTAAACATGCAGTGAAATCTAATGTCTGGTGTTTGTGCATCTCAATGCAAAGATTTAGATCAAAAGTATTAAAAATTAATATGAAAAAAGTCCTTAAATGAACACATGCCTTGCCTCACCTCATTTATGTGCAATATTTTCTATTTTTTTTTCTTCTTTTATTTATCTCTCGTGTTTTCTGCCAGCCGAACTAGTCCTAATAATAGAAGCCTGTGCCCTGGATGATTTGTCTGATTCAAGTTTCCTCGCGTCAGTAGGAGAAACAAACCAGCTTGTGTTGCTTTGTTCTGCAACACGGCCACATATTCAATAATAGATGAGAAAACCAGGGAGATGGGTCCACTTGTTGATCATTTGGTTACCATGCAAGAAAATGCGTGCCGTGACGGTGAAAGGCAGTGAAAGTAAGGGGGGGAGGGGTCGGGTTGCTGACATTGTGGAGGAGACGAGAAGAAAATGATATCTACTTCGTCTGTAACTCTTACGTAATTCCAGAGGGAGGGAGAGGTACCCTTGATTATAGAGGAGAAGCAAATGCCAGCAGGTGTGTTTTTTTCATGTACATGGCAACACATGCTGTGATAAAGGCGATAAAGGTGTTTTTAGATGTCGTTCAAATTGGGAAAAAGAAATGGTTGAAAGACACACACTTTATTAGAACAGCTGGTATGTCCTTTGTAGCTTTACCGCACACGATGATAAACACTGAAATATGAAATACCTGAGGAGGTTCATTATTGATGGAGTCACACAGAAGACAATGATGGTATTATGCCATGGTTTGCATGTAATTTGTGACATCCTCTTTTTGTTTCGTATAATCTGGTACATGCCACTATTTTGCCTCAACATCTGCCTTTGAATGTGTTTCCCAGGATGAAGAGGAAGTTCTATTCATGGGAAGAATGTATGAACCTTAGAGAAGTGAAGGTAGGTGTGGTGAGATGTACTTGCTGCAGCTTGTGGGAGCGGTTCTCCCTGTCACCAGCGTTTAGAAAAGCCATTAGATCAAATAATGGTGCTCTGTAATTTATGCTGAGATGCTCTGGAGATGTTGGCAGACATGGTTGTCCAGAAAGTGTCATCGGAAGTGTCTTCTTCAAGCAGCTGACGTCTCAGCTTAAATACCTTATAGATTAATACAGTGACTATCTTGATATGTTATAGAATAAACATGGTATTACATGTACGTAAGCATGTTTTTACAGGCAACACCTCATTTGTCTCCACAGTCATTAAAGAAGCTGAATCATGCAAACGTGGTGAAACTAAAAGAGGTTATCAGAGAGAACGATCACCTCTACTTTGTCTTTGAGTACATGAAGGAGAACCTGTACCAGCTTATGAAGGACAGGTGAGAGAAACCAGAAGTAGTTAATATTATGAAATCATTTTGTATTATACAGCAGAAGCAACTGTATTATATACCTGTCACAGTTAAAGGTTTATGTAAGAATACTTGTTAGGATTTGTTTGCATTTTGAATGATTCCCAGTGAAATGTTCCCACCTCCCATAAACCTGCTTTCACTGCATCGTCCTTTCGTGGGGGTGTTTTTGCTATTTTTGAAGCTCCTTGTTGTGTGTATTTGCAAAGTGCACATGACTTTAATTATCAAAGCCAATTGAAAAAGAGAAAAAAAAAAAGCAGACAAAAGAAGGAACTGCCTTGTGTTTTACAACCGGTCAAATTAGCGGTTAAGCGTTGATTCATAAAACTACTGCCATGGTCGTAATGCTTTCCATAACTTGCTGATGAAAACTACATCGATTTTATGTTTACAGAAAAAAAATGTTTCCTGAATCAGTGATAAGAAACATAAGCTTTCAGATATTGCAAGGCCTGTCATTTATTCATAAACATGGTAGGTGTACTGTGCTTCCTGCACGTTTCTAAGCGTGTGAGAGTGGTTTCATTCTGCAAGACTCACTGGATAGTTACAACATTAAAGTAATGTTGTAATTTCAGATTGAAATTCTACAAGAAAACTAGTCTATAAACCCATGGGATGTTACAAAATTCAATCAAAGATTGGAATGACTAGACTGTGGTGAAAATAACCTCTTGTAGTATGCGAACCCTCCATAAATGGCTTGTTGTAAACTCTTTTCTGACTCTGGTCAGCATTATTTCTGTGTAACAGATGGATGTGTGGCTGCCTACAGCAGCAACAGGGCAGGGCAATTTCTAGGAAGGACTCAAAGAATGTGTCTAGATTCTTTAAAATGGGGAATGTTTGATTAAAAGGATCAAAAAAGATTTAAGAAAACTTGTCTGTGCAAATTTGTGCAGGTGGAAATGCAGACACACGCTCAGTATTGTATGTGCCAGGTGTCCACACATCCAAAGAGCATGCACCTTTCCAGCGTTCTCTTCTTCCTAATGATTCTCTTTAACTTCTCTTTATCTTTCTTTCCTGTTTCCTGCTTCTTTGGCATGCTGTTAGAGAGAATAAGATGTTCTCAGAGAATGAAATTAGGAACATCATGTTTCAAGTGCTGTCTGGGTTGGCTTTTGTACATAAGCATGGTAAGAATCCTTTGTCTTTGATTTTGCTTTTTCAAAAAGTAGCATAACTTTTTTTGCTTTTTAGTTTTGAAGTTTATTTCATGCAAAAAAGAAAAAAAGAAATCCTGTCACTGTGACTCGTGGGTGGTAGTGTATTGCAAATATGCGGGTATTGTTCTGCTTAGCCACAAGGTATGCTCGTGTGTTTTCCCGGATATATTCCATCGAGAACGAGCCCAAAATATATTTGTTCTTGACATCAAACACTGTAGCCCCTTGGGCTACGGTTGATTAATCGAGAAACACACTTTTATTTTACTTAAAAGAGCAAAAGTTGTTTTTTTTTTTTTTTTCTTTTCTCTTTTCCTGCATGATGCAAGCATTTGAACTCATGTTTCTCATAGGGACACATAGTTTGGATTATTAGATTAGTGTAACTGAATTAACATTTTTATTTATTTATTTGACAAGTGCATTTTTGAAGTTGAGAAGTACAGTCTATCAAAAAAGGGTTGATAAAAGTTTGATGTGATCGTTTGTCCAGGTTTCTTCCACCGTGACATGAAGCCAGAGAATCTGTTGTGTATGGGTCCAGAACTGGTCAAAATAGCAGATTTTGGACTGGCCAGAGAGATCCGCTCCAAACCTCCCTACACAGATTATGTGTCAACTAGATGGTGAGAGGACTTTTTGAACTTTGTACATGATCTAAGATGGAAAAGAAAGTCAAAGCGTGAATTACAGTGTGCTAGTTTAAGACAAAGGATTTTTCTTTTTTTTTTTTTTCTTTTTTTTTTTTTATTTCTCTCCATTGGACCATACCCCCATCCATTTTTATATCTTGTTCTGTGTCAAGGTACCGTGCTCCCGAGGTCCTGCTCAGGTCATCGACCTACAGCTCTCCTATTGACCTGTGGGCTGTGGGCTGCATCATGGCTGAACTCTACACACTCAGACCGCTCTTTCCTGGAAACAGCGAGGTGGACGAGATCTTTAAGATCTGCCAAGTCCTGGGCACTGTTAAAAAGGTGACGTATTAATCATTAATCATTAATCTGGTGAACATATATTTAAAGAAGTGATCGACATCATAGAGTTATATATGTAATCATTTGATTCCTCCACAATTAGACGGATTGGCCCGAGGGCTACCATCTGGCGTCAGCTATGAACTTTCGCTTCCCCCAGTGTGTTCCCACCCACCTGAAGACCCTTATCCCAAATGCC
Source organism: Xenentodon cancila (assembly GCA_014839995.1). Taxonomy (NCBI): domain Eukaryota; kingdom Metazoa; phylum Chordata; class Actinopteri; order Beloniformes; family Belonidae; genus Xenentodon; species Xenentodon cancila. Next base: position 10,244,091 of record CM026216.1, on the reverse strand, counting down.
AGCAACGAGGCTATTGCACTGATGAGGGACCTGCTGCAGTGGGACCCTAAAAAAAGGCCCACTGCTGTACAGGTAGGTGAGCCTAGTGTCTACAAACGTAGTCCTGTGGTTGGGTTAGACGGCTTTTATCTGTAACATCTGTTCAGTTGTGCTTTCTTTTTATACAAAAAGAAAACTTTATAGAGCTAAAAGAAATACTTAGAAAAGCTTCAGAATAACATCAATCTATACTCATTTCTCTCCCTGGCTAGGCCCTGCGTTACCCTTACTTTCAGGTTGGCCAGATTTTGGGCCCCCGTCCTCAGAACCAGGAGGTTAAGAAGGTCCATAACAGGCCACCGGTTCAGAAACAGATTTCAGAGTCAAAGCCAGATTCCCTGCAGTCTTCCTCTGAGTCCAAAGCTTCCACAGCCTCTTCTAGAGGCCATCAGCAGCATCAGCCGCTTCAGCAAATCCCCCTGCCGCAGGTTGACACTAAACCAGGAAACCTCAACCACGCAGTGAGTGCTTTCACGAAACTTGTTCCAAGCAATTGTAGAGTCCTGATTGTTGCAGAGAACTGAGTTATGAAAGTGTTGTCAGTGCAGATGTGATTTGTTGTGTAGGCAGCACAATCAGGCAGTGAAAACAGTGTTGGGGGCACACCAATGGGGGTGATTAAGAGTGGTCGTCGTCGCTGGGGACAGGCAGTCGCCAAGACGTCAGATAGCTGGGACGATTCAGACCAATCAGAAACGGCGGCCTCCAACTCCAAGAAACCTAGCCTGGGGAACGCAGATGAGAGGAGCTGTAAGGAGCACTGTCCTCAGTAAGTGCTGTGGTGTCTTATAAGACTGGCAGATGAAAGCAGCGAGCCATCGTTTATAGAACTCTGTGTTTACATGCAACATTTTTGATTTTAAAAAATTGTTTTAAAAGACTTCCCTTTTAAGTGTTTGGATTCTGTTATCAGGCCCAAGGAGCAGAAACCTCTTTATGCCTTCAGCACGGTTACCAAACTACCCAACAATGTCAAAGTCGGCCAAATGGAGTCCGGGGTTCCCGGATCTGCAGCACGACAGCACTATCTCAGCCAGTCACGCTACTTGCCAGGTGAAGCTCGTAGACCGTCTCATCTTGTAACCTTTATGTTGTTTCACCCTCACATTCCCAGAAACATTCATTTAAAAGCTTTTTGCATGGATAATAAAAGGGAATAGTTTGTCTGCTACGTGAAAACCGATTCTAATTTTTCGTAGTTCCCATTGCACTTACGTAGTATTTGTTTTATTTAAGGCTTGATTGGTAAGAATCAAACTTCCTCTGGAGATAAAGAGCTGAGTGGTCTGACGCTGCGGGACCTGTGGGAGAACTCCTCAAACACTGTAAATAAACCACTGGGTCCTGTTGGAAGAGGATTATCTGTCACCAGAGCCAACGCAGGTACTGACAGCTGATGTGTACTACAGAGGTGCTACACATGGGGGCAAATATGTTGATACCCTTCCATTAAAGAAAGAAAGAAATTACAACAGTCACTAAAATCACTTGAAACTGACAACGTTTTCTAATAAATGATAATTGACTGAAAGCTGACTAATGAAAATCCGATATTGCTTTTGAACTATGGTTCAACAAAATAATTGTGGGAAAACCAGGACAATGACCCAAAACAGCGAAGCATTCTGAAGTTTCCTTCTATGAGCCTGGCTGAACATCTGTGGAAAACTCCTGGAGCTAAGGAGGAGTTTATCCAAAATACCTGTCTACAGGTGCAAAAATCACTTAGCTGAAACAAGTTAATTATGATCTAATGTAATAATAATACAGTTGGAACCTCACAAACATATGAGGGCTTAACTAAACCCATCCAAAGATCAGCTGTACTCGACTTGCTGCTTTTTTTTGGTGCACATGGCAAACCTGGTGACTGCCACATGGTGTTAAATAATACCACCCTGCCCTGGTTGTAACCCAGTAACACCAAGTACTAATGACACCGCTAATGTCTCCCCATCAGTAGTTATGGATCCATGTACAAACATGTTAGAAGTGATCCCAAATGTGCGCCGCCTTCGAGATAATGATACGTCTATAAACTACTTGTCATGTAGGAAGACTCGCAACATGTGACCCCTTGTTCTCCTGTCTCGTCACCTCGTCTCTCCCTTTCATTACGTATTCATGAGATTAAAACCGTCTGGTGGAGATCAAGTGCTCCTTAAATGACCCTCTGCGACAGCCGCTTGCTTATTTGTTCCCTCCTCCCGGCTTTTCCTTAGCACCGTTTGCTTTTATTCTACTCAACTATCACCTATAATTACTTTTGTTTCATAAAGAACTGATTTGATCTTTTCTTTTCACATAGTTCATTATGTCTCTTTCTCGTTTCTTTTTTCTCTGCATGCACTTGTCCTTCAATTCTTTTTGACTGCGAGATTAGAAGAAAATGCCACTAAATCTGTGAATGGTACACCGGAGAAAGGTGTTGTCAAAGAAAGAATACTGGAGAAAATTGACCTGTCTAAAGGTATTTCAGCACAGTGACTTGACATTAGGTTTGTTGCCTTATTTTACAGTCAGAAGTAAAAAAAAACAAAAAAAAAACATCTTTGACTACAATATTAGTCGACGTTTTACAAAATCAGATGCTTAGTAGTTTAAAGGTAAATACAACTAACAACCAGTGCAAATGCCACTCAGAAATGATTCAGGTATTCAAACATTGACTACCTAAACGCTCTGCAGGAGACAAAAGTGCAAATACTCTTTTTTTTCTATTTAACCTGTAAAGTAATATCTCTGAATGCTAAATGTAAAGTATAGTACACTACACACACAAGATCTTCACAAGAAACAATGAACCTTGTGACTAATTGCACTATTTGGCTTGCGTGACTGCTGTCAGACAGCCTTGTGGTGCAGCTTGAAGACTAGAATGTCTACTTTTACTTTGCCTTATTCATCTCTTTAGTTTTCACACAGATAATCATCAATGACGTCGTGTGGAAGAACATGCATGCTTACTGCGTGAATGTGTCTGTCTTCTCTTAAAGGGAATTTTATAAGCACCAAATACAACCTCTCTGGTGGTTACATCCCTTCTTTCCAGAAGAAAGAGGTGGGCTCAGTGGGACAGAGAATCCAGCTCGCCCCACTGGCTGGTCAGCAAGCAAGTAAGAACTTCTTTTCACTATGTAGAGTGGACAAAATAGGTTTTCATCATTCTAGCCAGTTACTTTTAATCATTGTCACGTAAGACAAAAAAAAAACCTTCACTTTCCTAAGAAAACACGAACTATGCTGTTCTCCTGAATTCTTCATCCCACGTTGTCTGGAAGCATGACTTTTCTCTCCTCGGATCACTGTGCCGTTTCTGTTCCGTTTCCATCATTTCACTTACATTTCTCCCAACTGCAACTATATTTTTCCGCTTTCTGTCCCCTTTCAGTCAATCTTTCTTCTTCTCCTGATAAAAAAGACAAGACAAAATATGCAAAACTCAAGCCCATATCCAACTCGTCACTGAGTGAAACTAGTGAAGGTATTTATCATTTTCCCACTGCTGCTGATCGATTAATTGGTTGTGGCTTCTGGTTTTTAAATCTGTTTACATTGTCATTCTTCAGTTTTTAGCTGACTTTAAATTAAAAGAGGTTGTACTCTCCAGATGCTGCCAACTAGTACAGAGAACGTGACTTGGTGTGTATTTATTAACTTTAAGGAGCAAAGCTAACGGCTCAGCGTTTTCTCCTAGATTATGAAGGATGGAAGAAGCGGGCGGACCGGACTCAAATGAAGGGGAGCAGCTATTCAGCATTGGGGAAAACCTCTGGGAATCTCCTTAGCAGAGCTCCTGCTGTGCAGCCTGTCCACGGCAGGGTGGACTGGACATCCAAGTATGGTGGAAGCCGGTAATTCCGTGAATAAATAACCTTTCTACTGTCGGGCTTAGAGTTCCCATCTCCGGCTAATAAATCCTGTGCAGTTCTTGTGACCTCATTCATTGATGATTTGGGCAGTTCCTTAACATGTACACAGCACAATTTAGTGGAGGCATTTTCCATTTTAGTACAAGTGTTTTTTTTTTTTGTAGATGATGGTTGCCAAGGCTGCTACCATCTGCAAGACGATCCCTATGTTTTCCTGAGGGATCCAGTCTGAGATAGCCGATAGTGCTCGGATGATCTGAGTAGTATTTGAATGTAGCAAACTTTTTAACCCCGCCCCTTTTTTAAAAAGACTTTGTGTTGTTTCACTTCCCATGACAAAATGTAAATAGTCTTTTGTCAATTTATTCCGCAATGCTACGTAATCTCAGTTTAGTCTTTATTTTATAAATTGCACTAAAATTACAATTACGCTGCATATTGTAAGACTACTCTTTTGTGTTATACAATGAATGCACATTTTGTAATCATTTTATACCAATAAATATAAATATCTGTTCAGTGTCTATCCATTCAGAAATGACAAGGCAGTTGTTTTCCTTTTATAAAGAATATGTATTTTATGATCAAATACACATACATTTTTTTTTTAAATTATCAAAACCGAGGGTAAAATCCAGCAGCTGAGAGGTCGCTCCCAAAACTGAAGATCTAGAAGAGCGAGTGGCAACTGAAAACCGTCGACCTTCCCACGGCTTTGCCTCACGAAGACTCGGCAGGTTTCTGCAGCAATGCCAGACTAAGCTTCGCCACCATCAGAAGACTGGAAAGAGAGCGTGCAATTGTTATTTTTTCAGAACATATGTTGGCAGGAACAACACAAAAAAAAAGTAAAAATATGTAACTTAAAGTCGTGCCAAAAAGAAAAATAATCTGACATGGAGTACAAAAGGTAATATGATCAAATGACTAACAATAGTTGATTATAAAAGTCTGCTTATCAAAACATCTTCTACAAATTACTAAATTTCTCATTTCAATCAATTTCTCATTTCGACTACATCAACACAATACATTTAGTACTTTTTACATGCAGGACTATAATTACCTTGCTCCAGCCATCAAACCAGCTGGCATGAATTTCCTCGATCCATAAAACCTCTTTCCCATGACGCCAGTCAGAGCTCCAGAAGTAGCTTAGCACACAGGACATGGTCGTCGTGAGTGAAGGAAGTTACAAGAAAAGAGTTCATTTCATCAAATTCAGTATCCCTGTCATGGACGTAAGGTGTTACGGTTTCAGAGTTATATAATCAACAGTAAATCTTAAACATTACATTTAATTAAAGTAAGAAACATAACAAACACTTTCTGAACTTTCTATAAATAGACACATCATAAATATTCCTACTTTTACCAACATTTTACTGATATGTTTACCAACCTAGGGACACCCAAACATTATTAGGGTCATTGGAGATCTGGTAGGCACCAAAACCCGCAACACCCCCAAAGAGAAGTCCTGCGGCCAGTGAGGGCACACTGCCTGGAGGAACATGAGAGGACAGCACTGCATTAACATGATGAGTTAAGCATTTTGAGTGTAACTTGTCTAGCTCTTGTGAGGATATTTAAACACAAGCATCTGTATAAGGTAAACCCATTATCCTTTTTACTAAAGCTTTGTGGAAGACATAACATTTGTTTTGTTGTGTATAAGAATCCATATGATGGAGAAATGTCAACTTTTCAGATCCACAACTACATCGCCATGTAAATTTAGAGACTCAAAGGGTTACTTTAAAACATTGAAGATCAATATATTCGCTTACGCGAACATGATCTACCTTTATCTACAACATTCTGCTCAGTTTGTCACATCTTTTCATACTTTTGTCAAACACAACCAACTAAAAGTGAATCGTGGCCTGTAAAGATCACTTCAGAATTAAAATATCACATTTTGAATATTCCAAAATAGATAAATTCCTTAAAAAGAAATTTCCTAACCATGTAATAATCCTTGCGTATTACTCTCTGATCATTGAAAGTGATGAAGACGCAAACTGGAGAAAGGTATACATTCTCAAAATATAGGAAGAGTTGAACTGGCTTACCTGCTTTCACGTAACCGATGACCCCCCCGGATGCGACAAGAGTGGCATATCCATATCCGACCCAGTCCACGGACATGTTCGATCCCTGCCGGGGCACAGCGGGTCAGTCAGACAACGTCACACAGCACAGAACCGCGTTCAAATCTGGGGTACTTATAAACACAGAGCTATTAAAACGGCTGTCTGACTCTGGTAATAAAGAGCTGTTACAGAAAAGCAGCTGAACACACAGAGCATGTAGAAGCCTAGTAACGCTTAAGAAATATCTGCGTTTTTCATCAAGGCGTCCAAACGCAGAGGCGCCCGCCTCCGTCTGGTTTATAAGAGCTTTGACAGACTAGCCCCACAGTTACGAAAACACGCAGAAAACCTACACGATGGTCTGAACCCAGCTAGAGTAACGTCGTACAAATCACGGTGCATTGTTTTAATCTAGCTTTTTTTTGTTTGTTTGTTTAATAGCACGCGGGAAAATATTACACGAGCGAATAAAGTGCAATACAACCTTAGACTCCCTCTGTTTGTCCTCTGC